>JBAKGM010036206.1:0-19163 GCA_037177215.1 Asparagus racemosus
GAGTTGTAGGCTGATTATAAGGGCGTTATACTCGGCTACATTGTTAGAGCATGGCTCGGTTAATGAATAAGCCCGAGGGAATACATGTCCATGAGGGTTGATTAACTCTGCCCCTACTCTTGCAATGATCACTCCCTTATGGTTACGTCTTAATGCACCATCAAAGTATAATTGCCATATTTAGTGCTCTGAGATGACGTTTGACTCGAGAACCTCGTCTAGAATGTCCTCGTAGAGTTTAGAAGACTCTGGAATGGGATGCTCCACTAGAAAGTCAGCAATCGCTTGACCTTTGACTGCTTTCTGTGGCACGAAAGTCATGTCGTATTGTGAGAGAAGCATCACCCATTTTGCTAGCTAGAAATTCAGTGATCCAGGCTTCATCATGAGTATCCACAGAGGATTAACTCTTGAGATGACATGAATAGATTGGCTGTGAAGGTAGTGTCGTATCTTCTGAATGGTGAAGACTAATACCAAATATTCCTTCTCGACTTGATTGTACCGATGTTCAGCGCCTACCCTTCTCCGACTGAGGTAATAAATGGCTTGCTCATGGCCATCATTGTTCTTTCGAGCAAGAAGTGCTTCTAGAGAATGATCCATTACTCTGACATAAAGCAGGAATGGCTTGCCTGATTTCAGTGCGACTAAGACTGGTGACTTTGTGAGATATTGCTTGATCTCATTAAAAGCATCCTGGTAGGCGTTATCCCAGGTGAATAAAATATCTTTTTTCATGAGTCTTTGGAATGGTTGACAGTTCCCAACAAGTTGGCAATAAACCTTCGAATGTAGGCTAATCGTCTTTGTAAGCCTCTGAGTTCTTTGAGATTCTTCGGAGGCGACATCTCTTGGATGGCTTTTACTTTCTCGGGGTCGACATGTATTCCTTTGGATGTGACAATAAATCTAAAGAATTTTCCTGATAATACCCCCAAAAAGGATTTGGTCTGATTCATCTAGAGCTGGTGTTTATGCATGATTTCAAATAATGTTCTCAAGTCACTAGTACGGTCTTGCTTGTGATGACTTTTAATCGCGAGGTCATCAACGTAGCACTCGACCGTCTTTCATAAATGTTCACGGAAGATCATGTTCATTGTGCGCTGATAAGTAGCTCCGACATTCTTTAAACTAAAGGGCATTCCTGTGTAACAGATTACTCCTAGAGGTGTTCTGAAAGCCGTGTGCTTTTGATCATCTGGATGCATTTTGATCTGATTGTACCTAGAGATTCCGTCCATAAAGGATATTCTCTCAAACTCACATGTGTTATCAACCATGACATCTGTGATAGAGAGAGAGAATTCATCCTTTGAACAGGCAAGGTTGAGATCCCGAAAGTCAATGAAAATTCAGATCTTGCCGGTCTTCATCACCACCACAATGTTGGCTACCAAATCAGGTGGTTGTTCTTTGCGGATGAATTCACATTGAATGAGTTTGCAGATTTTCTTTTCGATTTGATCTATTAACTCAGGACAGAAACATCGTTGTTGTGGTTTGACTAGTTTGATGTTGGGATTGATGTTGAGACGATGCACAGCCACGTTGGGGTCTAAGCCTGGCATGTCTTCATAACACCAAGCGAATACATCAATGTATTCTTGAAGGAGAACTATGAGTTCTTCCTTCTCTGCGGATGATAAGCTTTCGCTGATGAAGATGGGCTTGGGGTGGGTATCGCTGCCAAAGTTAATTTGAACCACCTTATCTTTGGTGGACGATTCCCTGGCTTCGAAGTGTGACTCCCATTGATTTTCAAGCTGTCTTGTCCATGTATCGTCCTCAAAGTCTTTGAGCACTTTGGACTCATCAAGATAGCTAGTCAGGTCGTAGGAGACCATATTGACCATGAATAGGGCACCAATGCTGACGTCAGAATCCCAATCGGCCGTATCTGAGGAACTAGAATTGTTGGATGCTTGCCCGATATGTGGTTCAGCTTTCTGGGAGGTGTAACCAAGTCCGCACTTAGTTCGATTATAATAATCAAGTACTTTGCCTTCTGGTGTAAAGGGGATTAAACGGACTCGCAATCCTCTATTGAAATTCAACCCTTACTTTGCAGTAAGGTCATATCCCATCTTTGCCATAATCCATTGAGATTGCTGGCTATATCGGGCAAATTCTAGCTCCTCCCTAGCTTCTACATCAGAGTTTGATAATTGAGATCGAGCTTCAACTCTTCCGAAGATGATCGAATTCTGAATATTCCCTTTGGGCTATACCATAAAGGTGGCATCCTGCGAATTATCCAATTGCTCATAAGTTGAATGTGATTTATGTATCGGTATTTGTAGTGTCGTTCAGAAGTTAGCTTAGCTATCAAAGTTTTGACTCTTGAGTTTTGTGACTCAGTGTCTAAAGAATAGTCGTAAGCAAAGTGTTCTTCATTAAAGATCCAAACACCTTAATCTTTGGCGGATTGGTTGACACAAAGGTTATCGATGGTAATTATAAGTGGATCTATCTCCCAGACTAAATCATCAATGGGATCTAGCTCAACATCTACCTCATTACCACTATCTTCGTCCCTAGGAAGGGCAATCTCAATTGTTGGATTTGTATCATACAAAAGAGAATAAGTGAAGTAATTCTCCACTACCTTAAAAGGATATTTTTTAGCATCGACCCTCTGTTGGACACCATAATTATCAATGTATTTAAAACATTGATGAAGAGTTGAGGGGATGATCATATTATAGTGGATCCAAGGACGTCTGAGTAGAAGATTGTAGGATGTCTCAACGTTGATGACGTATCAAGTCACTTCTATCTTTAAATCCCCTAGTTGACAATTGAGTCAAATTTTTCTAAGTGAGCGGCTACTGCTGGAGTTGAAGCCAAGGATGGTGGCGCTGGTCTTTGATAGCTTATGGGAAGAAATCTCTAAAAAGCTTAAAAGCCCCTATGGAATAATGCTCACTGTAGAGCCTGGGTCAATGTGGATCCTCTCAACTTTTGTTGACCCTATATACCCGGTATAGTAAAGGGCTCGATTGTGATGATGGCCTTTGACAAGCATATCTTCTGAAGTGAAGGTGATGCAAGGCGTTTGCTCTCGACATTGATAGCATTGCTCTGGGCCATTGTTTTGAGGAAGTTCAGTCACGTGGGTGAGAAACGCTTCATTATCATCTAAAGCTTCTCTCAAAGCTTCCCTCGTATCCTTTGACAAACATAAAAGTTTGTACAGCATGATGTGAGCTGGGATGTTGGTGATCTAGGCGATGACGTCGTATCTGAATGGGGTCTTAGGATCATTTGGAGGACATTGCAAGGCCTTGTCAAATCAAACCTCCCTTTGCTTGGCCGGTTCGGGTTGCTTAAATGTTCCCGGCTGATTGTAATCTCTTAAGTAATCCTTGTCAGATCTTGTCCCCATCAATACCACTTTCTCTCCTTCTGAGTCGATGAGTGAAGTGATGTGCATAGATCCTTCTCCAATGATCACGGAGATGGTATTGTAAGTTTTTATTTTAGATTTGGACTTCGGAAGAGTCCAATCTTCATCTTTAATGAGGTCTGGATGTACCCACATGATTTCCCCCTTCTTAGTGGTGAGAGGGACCAAGCCTCAGTTCCTATGGTTCGAGCAATCATGGTTGACTATCTCCATCCTTGCGATGGGAATGGGGACAACACCATTTTGAGCTCAGATTTCTGGCATAAAACCAAATTAGAGTTTTACCATATTTGCGATGACTTTCTTCTGCTCAAGTTTGAGCTTAAGAATTCCAGACTCAACGAATGCCTAAATTTTATACTTGAGAATATAACAGTTCTTTGTCGGATGTCCCAATATTCTATGATAGAAGCAATAATTGGGGTCGCTAGTCTTTCCAATCTCTTTGGAGTGTCGAGCTTCTGGGAGCTTCAGACGATTCCCTTTGTTGAGGATGTGGAAAATAGCGACTCTATGTTAGTCCTTGAATTAATAATTACACTGGGAGCTTTTCCTTGTGTCTCTTTGCCAGTCGTTGTTCACATTCTGTACTCCTACCCAAAAGTCTCCTTGGCTTTAGGCTGTGACGTCTGTCCTTGCTTGCTCTTGTTACCTTTAAAATTAGAGCGGGGCTCAAACTTATTGAAACATTCTGATGACTTCTTAGCTACCTTAGCTTGTTCCATCAAATCCTTCTAAGTATGGGCAGCAACGGCACCCATGCGAGCTTCAACCTTTGCCAGAAAATTGTGACGGCAAGTTTGTAGCAACATTCGTAGGGTCATATCTCGACATTGTAATGTTAAGTTGCAGTATCGTTCGATGTATTCTTGGACTGTCTCATTCCCGCTCTGCTTCTGGAAAAGGAGTTTGGCCATGGTGACATCAGATTCTTCCTCGTGAAATTGTGAAAGAAACTTGGATTCTAAATCTGCCCAGGATCTGATTGAATCTTTGGGCAGATTTTGGAACCAATCAAAGGGTACCCCCTGAAGAGTGCCTATAAAAAGACGTGCTTTGATGGCGTCGTTACCTACTACATTCCCCGTTTGTTGGTGGAAATAGTAGATATGTTGATTAGGAGATCCTTTGCCATCAAATGCGTGCAACGTTGGTGGTTTGAATTTCATCGGATAGGGAACCATACCACACTCGATAGGATATGGACGGATAATCCCTACCTTCTTAAGCTCCATTCACTGAGAGAGAACATCAAGCTGCTTTTGAATATCTTCTAAGGCTTTCACTTCCTTGTTTGATTTTGCGAGTATCGTCATTTCTGACCTCTCATGTTTGGAATTTGTATCGCTCTGGTGTTCTTGATCTCCTTCATTAGGGTTTTCATCCATCAGCCTTTTGCCTTTTGAAGAACTTGCTTGTGGATGAGGATTGGTCAAGAGTTGCTCAATTATCCTTTCTAAACGCTCAATCCGATCATTAGCCTCTTTCTTCTAGATCGCCATTTGAGCTAGAAGATCCTCTCTGTCTGTTGCATTCACTTCCCATCTTTGGCCTTGACTTGAACTAGGGGTTGGGTTTAATGCTATGGCCAAGTTGGCGTCGCTAGTAGTGGGTTGATTCGAGGAAAGTGGTGATTGTATGAAAGAGTAGTTGAATAGAATTGCCGCTTTCTTCCTTAGCCTATTGTTGCGAAACACTCCAATTGTTGCGAAACACTCCTTCAGCTTCTTAAAATATGGACCAGATGTTAGGAGAATACACTGGATCATGAGAGCTCTCCGTGTTTTCCTCATCGTCTTTGAAAGTTACACTCGTCATGTTGACGGTGAAGATTTGAGTTTTACTTCGTCGAGCATGTCGTCATCACTTAGTTCAAACCTCAGAAGGCTCAAGAATAGGACCAAGATGATTGAAAATCAACCGATTGCATTAGCAACCTTCTTGAACTGCTGAGACTACTTCCCTGAGGGTCGCGCAATGCTGACATTGGCGAGCACTCTTTAGAGTTATAACTTCCCAGAGATCAATATTAGTGCCAACCTTGCTGGCTTTGTTTGAATGCGAACATCGCTTATGACGACGTTGGCCAAATGTTTGGCCAGTGGGATTTTTATTCCTCTTCGGGAATTTAGATGAGAGGATACCCTCAATCTTAGCTTCTAACAAGGAAGCATAGCGAGCATCACAACATGTTTTAAATCAAACTCATTAAGGAGCTGATGACTAAAGTCCAAGATCAGATGTGTCAACATCTTGATCTCCGCTCGGGGCGGAAGTCATATGAGGTTGAAGCCCGAGATCAGATGTGTTAACATCTTGATCTTCGCTCGGGGCGAAAGTCAGGCTTCTTTCGCCTTTGGCGAAGTTCGTTTAGCTTTTAACTAAGCTTGAACCTTCCTCAGCGAGGATGGTATTCACATATGTGGGGGTCGCATTGGACCTGATATTCGCTATGCGGCAAATTCTACGACAACTGCGTGCAGTTGATGAGATTCGGTTCTTAGAAATAGATTCCCAAA
Organism: Asparagus racemosus; assembly: GCA_037177215.1. Taxonomy (NCBI): domain Eukaryota; kingdom Viridiplantae; phylum Streptophyta; class Magnoliopsida; order Asparagales; family Asparagaceae; genus Asparagus; species Asparagus racemosus. The sequence continues at coordinate 5,932 of JBAKGM010036206.1, forward strand.
CTTAGCTAGTCAAATTCGATGACCAAAGTTTCAGCAAAAGGCCCGAGGGTCTGAGTGTTAGTTTGCGACACGATCCTCTCGTCAATTGAGAAGCAAGTCCCCAGTGGAGTCGCCATCCTGTTTTGGGTCTTTTGTAATTGTAATTAACTCAGATTACAATTGAGAGACAACAATGAAATAAAGGAAAATTTTTTATTTCCTAGTTGGTGAAGCATTGATTTTGTACTCTGTTGACGAACTGAATCAAGGCTCACGAATATTTTGCTGCTCGGCGAGGGTCAAATCACTTGGAATGTAGCTCAGCCACTCTTTGTGAAACTCCTCTGTGTATGCGTATGTGGCCTTTTGCTCTCTCTGCCTATATGTCTCTGTCTCTCCTTAAATGAGTGATCTCCTCTCCTTTTATAGGCTAAGAGAGAGAGAGAGTTAATAGCCTCTTTAGAACGTGGGTAGTGGCCATTAAAACTGGAGATAATGAGGGGAGTGATTACTCCCTGAAAATAGCTCAGAAATAGCTATCTTGGCGAACTTCGTGGTTCTGGCGAGGTTTGCGGAAGTCGTAGGTGAAGATAGCTACAATTGCGGGCGAGGGTCGCTCAGACGTGGGGTGCCTTCTTTGGAAGTGGAAGACTTGGTCCACTTTGCTGATGCTAGCAAAGCTCCCTAGCTCGCGAGCTTCGCTTGCAAACTCGGATTTAACACAGAATTCGGTCTTAGGTGCGGTTGGCGTCGGTCGTCAAGCAACCTTCCTATAATCTGCTATGGGCTTTATTTTAGTCCCACTTGAAGCATTTAGCTCATGGGCGTTCACTTCTTAGGTCCAAGTTACTCGTTGACCTAGGTAAAAATACTTTTTGACCGTCTACACAAGGCAACCATCAATGGTCTACAGGTCATTGATAGACTACAGTCAACAATCTGTATTTTCAAGACATGAGAAATCAAACCATCGATGGACTATAGTTAATCACTGATGATCACTTCAACCATCGATGGACTACAGTAAACAATCTGTAAATTCTAGAAACTAGAATTTACACAATCGATGGACTACAATGAATGATCGATGATCGGCATCAACCATCAACAATCGGGTTTAACCATTAATTGTTTGGAAGCTTTTGGCAGATTTTTTGATTTAATCTCAGAACACTGAATGGAGGACTTCTTTCCAATGCAATCAAGGTCTATTTAAAGACGGATTGGAGAAGAAATTAACAACGAGAAAGAGAGAGGAGATTTGTATAAGTTTGAGAGATCAAATTCTAGGGTATGTGAGAGTTTGAGTAAGATTTTGATTTCTCGAGCCTCGTTCAACTTCTTCTCATTGCGCTCAATATCAAGAGATTGTTTCAGCAAGGTGGAGTGCCATTTGTGTTTGACTTCAACAGTGCTTCTACAGGATCTTCAACATCATTGATATGAAGGGTGGTTTGGTAAAAGGGCTGTAAAATCTTTGCAATTGTGCTTTAATTGTTTTTACGGTTAGTCTTGTATTTCAAACTTGTGAGTTTGATGGCGTACTTAAGCTAGGGTAATTGAGAGTTGGCGTGCTCAAGCAAGAGTAATTGAGTGTGGCTAGATAGGGCTAGGTTTCTTCTGGTTATTGTGAGGAGTTGGATATCTCGGCTGCTTTTAGGTAGATTTCGGAGACCTATCTTTAAAGCCTACTGAATTGAGTTGTGATTTAGGGATAACTCTGGTCATAGTTAAGAAGGCCATTTGCGACAAGGAAGAGTGGACGTAGGATTTTGATCCAAACTATCATAAAAATCTCATGTGTTCCTGCGTTAATTGCTCTTAGTTTTTCATTTTTTATTTTCCGCTGCATAATCTATGTCTATCTAAAAAATTTGTAGCAATCTCATTCACCCATGTTATGGTCCTGGACATTTTTTCACTGTTAACCCTTGAATTTCGGGAGGAATTCCAGCGCTTAAGATAAGAAAGCGAACTTAGGCCGCACTAACCAAAATCTCGTGGATGACTCGAAAGTCGGTACCAGTCGTCTCCCTAGTCGACTACCTTCGTGGACAACGCAAATGGCGGTACTAGCTGTTCTCTTCAACTTTTCAGTTGACTACCCCCATAGGATGACTTGAAAGTCGAGACCATTCGTCCTCTCACCTAACTACCTTCGTGGACGATGCGAATGGCGGTACTAGCCGTTCTCTTTGACTCTTCAGCTGACTACCCCCATAGAGCAACTCGGAAGATGAGACTAGTCGTCCTCTCACCTGACTACCTCAATGGACGACGCGAATGGTGGTCTTAGCCGGTCTCTTGGATGGCATACCATTCCCACTCGACCGACTCAAGCTCTTGTCCCCAAACGACGGTTGTACAAAGTTTGGGTCTGACAACATGTTGATATCGCATTAATCACGTTATTAGTGCCTTGATTCCCCCATCTCACACGGTAATTAAAGCACTTCGAACCTCTCTGGCTGCGTGTATAACTAATCCCATCCCCATTAATGCCGAGGGAGCAGTGCTAACTCCTGCACCAATCTCCAATCGACACCTGTCAAGGTTGTCTGGCGCAACCTCCACTACCTGCTTTTGTCCAATCATCTTTTGTCCAATCATCGAGTCAGCACATGTAAAGAACAGGGCTGACTCACATTTTAGCTCAACACTAGCTAGAATGACCAAAGTACCCTCCGACGTCCATACAAATAGAGAACTCGATAACAGATAAGGTAAGTAATCTTTAACCTAAAGAATTCATACACACAATAGGATCATCTTCATTTTTCATATTCTCAAAGAGAACCCATACTAACTTGATCGTCAGAGGGACCACTGGAGATCCCAACTCCACCCTTTCACAGGTTCTCCTCTAGAGCGGGAGAGACTACCAACGAACCAAACCCCCCATGCATCGGAAGAGAAGGCAGACCCCACTCACTGAAACCCTAATCTAACAAAGATTATTAACTGTGTGATCTAAGCGTCAATAGTTTGGCGCCCACTGTGGGGCCTCCTTTCCTCTTTTGGCAACCATGTCGGGCACTGACGATCTTACCAGGTTGAGAAACCTACCAATAGGCTTCATTACTCAAGCCCAGCTCCAGGAGTCCACCAAGAAGATCACACAAGTAGTGCAAGCTCAGCTTAAGGCCTTCGCCGAAGAGCACTTCAGCCTCTTCCCCGCTCCTGCAACGCAGCAAGCTACCTCAGATGCGCCCCAGCTTTCCACCAGCTACCATTCCACCACCAACCGGGCCCGTCCTCTCCTCATGCAGTACGTGCCTCCACCAGAGACTCCCCATATCGTCAAGCCCAAAATGGATCGCTTGGAGCTTCCGTGCCCACCGTTCCCGCCACAGCCAGCCCCTTAGAGGAACCTTGTTCGCCAACTCTAAATCTGAGAGGCAACGGCTTAGAGCCCCAGCACAAGCCACCACAGAACAGATTCAGTGGCAGAAGCTTCAAGGTTCCCCCAGTACAGGGCGCACGGGGACAACCCCCTTAGCCCATGAGCGGGCGAGTGAATGCAACCAGGCTTATAGGACAGTTGCTGATGCCATTAAGGGAAACACCCCTTTCACTGACTCAATCATGAAGGCACTTGCCAAGAAGTTCAAAATGCCGACAATAGATAAATACAAAGGTGAGGGAGACCCAGCGGAGCATGTCCAGAATTATTTTGATACTATGAGCATGCTACAAGAGCCCGAAGCATCTGTCACTGCTTCTCGGTCACGTTGACGGGGAGCGCCAAGCTGTGGTGGAACGCCTTGGAGAAGAAGTCCGTCGGAAGTTTTGAGGAGCTCAGTTGAAAGTTCATTCATCACTTTTTGGCTGACTCCAAGCCCAAGCTATCTCCCCATGTGCTCATACATACCAAGCAAGAGCCGGGAGAGGATCGTAGGGCTTATTTCAAGAGATTTCAAGTGAAGAGGCTAGAAGTTGAAGACCCAAGGAGCCGAGTCGCCAGGTAGCCCTAGTAGCCGGATTATAGTTTGGTGACCTATCCAAGGCTCTCGCCAGGAAGCCGACTAGGAATTATGAACACTTGATGGCCAAGGCCCACGGCTACATGAATATGGAGGATGCTGAGGCTTATAAAGCCGCGATAGTGACGACTGAGTCCAGTCGGGGTGCAGTCCCCACACCATTGGCCATCCCCCACACTGCGCCAGCTCCCCCTGTGTTGGTCTAGCCAACTTCATTAGTGGCACTAACCATGGCACCAGCCCCGATGCCACCAATCAAGTTGGCCCATGATCCCCTCAGGCAGAAAGAGCTAAGAAATATCTCGAGAAACCCTCTAGCCGGGAATAACAACCATGGTGATCGGTTCGACAGGAGAGGTGAGAGGAGGGCGATCACTCCCCCACCAATCGTCACAGTCCTCAGCACATCTCTCTCTAGGGCCCTTGATAAAGCACAAGGAGTAGGGCTCCTTACTACACCTCCCCCGCAGATGCGATTGGACCCCGCCAGAGGGACATGTGACTATTTTGTCGATACCACAACGACCATGGTCATGATACTAGTAACTGCCACGTCCTCACACGAGACATTGAAGACCTCATTCAGAGAGGATTCCTGAAAAACTTAGTCACTCAAAAAGGCAAGAGGGACCCCCTCCCAGGAGGGATGAATGGAGGCCCCGCTCCCTGTCGCCTTGACCCCAACCAGAACCTAATCGTCAGGATGCCGGGCTGAGCAACCAGGGGGTCATTCATACCATGAGTAGGGGTCCTGCCTTCAAAGGAGAATCCAACAACACTCACAAGAGATACGCTAAGCGCCCTCTGCGAGTAGAAAGCTACGACAAGAAGCCTCGGATGAGTATGCCCATTCGGTTCAGTAAAGACAACTTGGATGGTGTCGAGACACCGCAAAGCGACCCCATAGTCATCACTGCCAATATAGACAGCTTCGAGGTAAAGAGGATCATGGTGGATACGGGGAGTTCCGTCGACATCTTATTCATGGACGCCTTCAACCGCATGGGCATTGATAAGTCTAAGCTCCTACCCTCCAGAGGCCCACTCACTGGCTTCACAGGGCACTCCCAACTGTCGAAAGGGTTAATCACACTTCCCTTGACCGTCGGTCACTGCCCCTGCCAGTTGACGGTTGATGTGCAATTTGTCGTGATGGACATCAAATCGGACCACAATGTTATATTAGGTCGAACCGCCCTCCATCTCTTACAGACTATCCCCTCCACTTATCACCAGATGATCAAGTTCCCGACACCCGAAGGAGTGGGCGTCGTCAAGAGCGACCAACGGGAAGCCCGAGCCTGTTATGTGCTTTCAACCAAGGGAAAGGGGATGGCCTAGGTCATGCTGATTGAGAAGACGAGTCTCCAGCTTGAGAAGAAAATGGAGAAAGAAAGGACGACTCCCATTGAAGACCTACATAGAGTCCCAATCGACGACGGAGGCGAGAAGACACTCAGGATAGGTTCAAATCTCACGGGACTGTTGCGAGAGGTGTTGATTTCTTTCCTTCTGGCGAACCTTGATGTGTTCACCTAGAGCCTAGAGGATATGCTAGGCATTCCTCCCGATGTCATCTGCCACGAACTCTCCGTTGACTGACATAGCAAGCCGCTTCGACAGAAGAAGAGGCATCAAGGACTGGAGCGGCAAAAAGCAGAAGTGGCAGAAGTCAACCGACTCATGAAAGCTGGTTTTATTCACAAGGTGCAATACTCGGGGTGGCTATCTAATGTGGTCTTAGTAAAGAAAGCTGATAACACGTGGAGAATGTGTGTAGATTATACCGATCTCAATAAGGCTTGCCAGAAGGATAGTTATCCACTACCACGCATAGACCAGTTGGTGGACGAGAGTGCGGGACATGAGCTGTTAAGCTTTATGGACGCCTTCTCAGGCTACAACCAGATCCTCATGGTGGAGCATGACCAAGAAAAGACATCCTTCATCACCAACCAAGGGACGTATTGTTACAAAGTCATGCCTTTCGGTCTCAAGAACGCAGAGGCGATATATCAAAGATTGGTCAACAAAATCTTTTAGCCACAAATCAGCCATAACATGGAAGTGTATGTAGATGATATCCTGGTGAAGTCAAAACTGGCCTCGACACACATAGCCGACCTCAGTGAGACATTCTCTACCCTGAGGCACTACCGCATGAAGCTCGATCCAGCCAAATGTGCCTTCAGAGTACAGTCGGGGTAGTTCCTTAGGTTCATGATCACCCAACGAGGCATTGAGATCAACCGTGAGAAGATAGCCGCCATCGACCGACTACCCAAGCCGCGCACCATGAAGGACATCCAGAAACTCAATGGCAAGATAGCCGCCTTAGGGCGCTTTCTCTCCAGGTCAGCCGAGAGAAGTCTCCCTTTCCTTAGGATACTGAGGGAGACAAAAGACCCCATGAAGAAGATGGAATGGACGGAGGAGTGCTGCAATGCATTCAGGGAACTCAAATCGTACTTGAGCACCAGGCCGCTACTAAGCCAACCCTCAGAGGGGGAGACCTTGTATCTCTACTTAGCCGTCACCCCCGAGGCTGTCAGCTCTGTCCTAGTTTGAGAAGAAGACAACGTTCAGAGGCTGGTAGATTATGTTAGCCAGATCCTTAGAGCGGGGGAGCTGAACTACCCCTTGATCTAGAAAGCATCCTTCGCCCTCATCACAACCGCTCGTAAGCTCCGTCCATACTTCTAAGCACATTCCATTGTTGTGCGCACTCACCTGTCTCTGAAGAAAGATCTAGGAAGTCTAACCACATTAGGGAGAAAGGTGGCATGGTTGATCGAGCTTAGCGAATATGATGTGCAATTTGAACCTCGGGCGACCATCAAAGCACAAGCTCTTGCGAACTTTCTCGCAGAATCTACCTCGCTCGAGGATGACCAATTAGAATCAATGCTTCCTGATCAGCGGACACCTACAACAGGACAGGACACGAAGGCGGTGAATCTCCCCATGGGTTTTGCCTTTGAGTACTACTCTCAGGAGTTCGCCTCTTGGTGGCTGCTGAAGGTGGCTGGATCGTCAAATGAGACCGGCAGTGGGGCCGGTGTGATTCTACGTATCCCAAATGGAGTAGTTATGGAGCATTCTATTGCCTTTGAATTTTCGGCCTTAAACAATGAGGCTGAATATGAGGTGCTCATTGCCGGCCTTCGAGCCACTCTTGTAGTCAAGGCTAAAAACCTATACGTATTAGCTGACTCCTAATTTATAGTTCATCAAGTCAACAGCATATATGCGTCCAAGGATGAGAGGATGGCCCAATACTTGCAGGTGGCCAAGAAGTTGTTAGCTCACTGACCAATTTTAAGATCACTCAGGTTCCCCGTTCCCACAATGCTCGAGCAGACGCTCTGTTAAAGCTGGCGTCGACCAGCTCCGTGGGCAGCTCAAGGCCCATCTACACTAACACACTCCCTTGCCCCGGCATTGCAAAAATCCTCACCAATGTCATTCAGATCGAGGCAACACCTGAGCCTTGCTGTATGGATCCCATCATCAAATTTTTAACAAGTGGAGTCACGTCCCTTGACGCTATGGAGGCTAAAAACTTGCAAAGGAACTCCTGCCGCTACCTCATCGTGGATGGTCATCTTTATCGATTATCCTACTCAAACAACGGTGTGGGGCCATACCTCAGATGTTTATGACCTAATGAAGCTAGCTGCGTCTTGAAGGAAATTCATGAAGGTGCCTGCGAAAATCACCCAGGGGTGAGGACACTCACCTAAAACATCATTCGGCAGGGATATTATTGGCCTACCATAATAGCCGACTCACGAAAGCTCGTCTTGACTTGTAAAAAGTGCCAGTTTTTCTCACAAGTTCCGCAAGCTACTTCTACCTAGCTAACTCCCATGTTGAGCCCCATTCCCTTTGCCCCAGTCGGGGTTGGACATACTGGGACCTCTTCCTCTTGCCTCTGGGCAGCAAAAGTTCTGATCGTTGATATTGACTACTTCACCAAGTGGATCGAGGCAGAGCCCCTTGCAAAGATAGGAGAGGCTAACATAACTAGCTTCATTTTGAATTCCATCGTGTGTCGATTCAGAGTTCCTCGATCTTTCATAAACAGATAACAGCACTCAATTCAGCAGCAAAGGCTTACAAGATTTTTGCGAGGAATGGGGAATCTAACTCAAGTTCACCTCAGTCGCAATCCCAAATGCAATGGGCTGGTGGAAGCTGCTAACAAATGCATCCTCCAACAAGCCTTAAAGAAGAAAATCGACAACGCGGTTGGAAATTGGGGTCGAAGAGCTGCCAAGCATCTTATGGTCCTACCGCACGACTCACAAGAGCTCCACCGGCGAAAGCTCTTACAGATTGGCTTATGGAGCTGAGGTGGTAACCCCAGTGGAAGTCGGTATGCCCACCATTCGTCTCCAGTGCTTCGACGAAGACTCAAACTCTGCGAGGCTCTGTGTGGAGCTGGATCTTATAGATGAGGTTCAAACTAAGGCGCTGCTCCGCCAGGTTATCAATCAACAGCGAGTCACCAGATACTACAACAGCAAGGTTCGACCGAGGAGATTTCATGTTGGTGACCTCATTCTGAGGAAGGCCGCATTTGACAAGGACACCAAATGTGACAAACTAGCACCCAATTAGGAAGGGCCATACACCGTCCTCGAGGAGATACGACCTGGCACCTACCGACTAAGGAGCCAGATGGGAGAATCTTGCAACACCCCTGGAACATTGAGCACCTAAAGAAATTTTTTTAGTGACACCGTATTACAAATTTTGTTTTTGATTTCATTATGAATAGATCTTGCACCTGATTATTATGTTCAGCTTGTTTTAAACTATGACAAAAACATCAGAGCAATCGCGATCAATTCACTCAAGCAACTCGTCCTTCTCACCTAAAACGAATCACGACACCCTGCTCTCTTGATTATGTTGGCATAATTCCCTTACTGAGCTAAGTTTAGACGACCCTTCTTGCTAGGCCGAGTCAAGGAACCCTTCTCCTCACATTGTGTCAAGGAACCATTCTCGTCACATCGAGTCAAGGAACCCTCCTCGTTACGTCGAGTCAAGGAACCCTTCTCGCCCAGACAAGACAGGCGACCCAACTCACTCAACCAAGTGAATACGCTCCACTCATCAAGACGAGCCAGGCTATCTCCCCTCGTCCGGCCGAGTCAAGGAACCCAACCTACGGGTTGTCATCTGTAGAGTCGCTGCCTACTGAGGCTGACTCCTAAGACCTAAGCGCTCTATAAGTCCTAGGCACCCAACCTACGGGTTGTCATCTACAGAGTCGCCGCCCACCAAGGCTACCTCCTAAGGCCTAGGCGCTCTATAAGGCCTAGGCACCCAACCTACGGGTTATCATCTGCAGAGTCGCCACCCACCGAGGCCGACTCATAAGACCTAGGTGCTCTATAAATCCTAGGCACCCAACCTACGGGTTGTCATCTGCCAAGTCGCCGCCCACCGAGGCAGACTCCTAAGACCTAGGTGCTCTATGAGTCCTGGGCACCCAACCTACAAGTTGTCACTTATCAAGTCGCCGCTCACCGAGGTCGACTCTTAAGGCCTGCGCACTCTATAAGTCCTAGGCACCCATCCTGTGCATTGTCACTGACCAAAATGGACCCAGAGGCCTCATAAGCTCCAAACACTAAAGTCAAGAGCTGTCAATGCCTGTCGCGTTTTGGCCAACACGACTCCAAACATACGCCTAACACTAACATTCAGTTAGGTAGACACAAGCCTGGCCAAATATGAGTATTGTTTATTTGCTCAAGACGGAATTGCTGGTTATCCCTCAGAGTATGATCGTGTTGCGTTCTACATACTCGGCTTTTAGTTATAGATCAAAATCATGTCAACAACCAACTATCCATCAGATGCAAAAATGTAACATGGATAGATAAAATCTGAATGCCCGACAGACAAAAATGCTAAGCAAATAAAATTCCCTTCAAAAGGCAAAATCAACTTACAAAGGTCAAAACAAAAAGAAAGGGGGGGTTTGTTATTTTTATACAAGTATACACACATAAGACGGCTGAGAGATGGGGGTCAGCCCAATGATGCCCTAATTGGGGCCGTCACTTGCGTCACCATTGCCACCCTCCTCATCATCATCCTCTTTGTTGTCGCCTTTGTCATCGTCTAGCTAGATTCCTCCCCCTCTGGCCTCTAGATCTTGAAGGATGTTGAGGCAGCTCTGCACCCAAGGAGGGTAGGCAAGACCAGAAGAGGGTAGAGCCGCAGGACGGAGTTGGGCCTTCAGGAAGTCGCAGCCAGTTTTTACAGCCAGCGACAACTCGATCTTTCCCATAGGGCCGTGCCTGTAGCCCTCGATAACCTCCCTCTTCCCCTTCTCAGATGTCACGTACCTGAGTCAAGTTTCAAAGGAGTGGGCATCGGCAAGGGCCACCTGATGAGCCGCCCTCATCTCCTCTAGCTCCACTGTCAAACTCTTCAGAGCACGCTGGTTCGAGAGGGCATTCGCTTGTGCCGCTAGCCTCGCCAACTTCTCAGCCTCAACCTCTTCTTTCAGGAGCTCGACGCATCTCTCCAGCTTGCCCGCCTCCTGCTGAGAGCTCCGACCAGCCACCCCAAGCTTAGCTGTCTCCTCCTTTAGCTTTGCTATGGTGGCTAACTGCTTCGACTTATGAGCCTCCAAGTTGGCGATGGTAGGCTATTTCGTCTCCACCTGACGGCGCAACTTAGTGTCGAGGTTGCTCTTCTCACCCTTGAGAGCCTTGATCCTTCTCTCAGCATCCTCTTGGGCCTTCTTCTCTTGAACCACCTCCACCGTGAGCTGGCCATGGGCCTCCATCACGTGGTCAAACCGGTCGACGAGCTCCTCCCCACTTAGCGCCCCCGGATGTTATAGCTCTGGAGCACCAAGCGTAGTCCCCTTGTGGGCACTTCCTTTTGTAAATCCAAGTCTTTGGGGAGGGCAAACTAGTCGGCAGCTATGAGCTGGGCCCTCCCTAACAACATTACCGAGTCATCATTCTAGAGGAAGTGGCTAGGGATGAACCTCTCAGTCTCGGAGGGATCCTCCCTAGGCGAGTACCTCTCCTCAAGGTTGCCAATGAGCTTGGCCTAGAGTTCTCTCCACCTTTGCTTGCCTATCTCGCCAAGCTTGTGGCAGAAGGGTAAGCGGGAGGCAGAACCCTCATTCATGCGGTGAGGAGGCGCCATCTCGTCAACCGTCCTCTCTGTAGCTGACAGCTCTTCAGCCGATTTACAAGCTGACTCGGGGAGACGTGCCATAATGGGGCCCTGATTGGCTTGAGAATCCAAGTCGGTGGGAGGATCTCCAGCGTCTGCTGCTCGGAGGTGGTCCCACCTCCACTAAGGGCAGGTTTGTCTAGGGTGGGTACTTCCACTAGCGAGCTAGATGGAGGGACCATCCTCGGGGCTTGTTTCTCGACAGGAACAGAGGCGTCACATGCCGTAGCCTCGGCCAAAGCAGCAGAAGCCACCTCCAGCTTGCCCTTAGGAGCGGACTTCTTCGTCTTCCTCTTCTTCTTCTCGGGTGCGTCGGGCCGGGGAATACCCAGCTAGGATGTCAGCATAGCGGCCATCTTTTCTGTATTCTTATTCTAGAATTCAGCCTCCTAGGTTGACAGCGTAGTCCTCGCCCTCTTCAAAGGCAATTGAGGCATGGCCGGCTTAGCTGGACCCGAAGCCTTCGAGTCCTTGGGCAATCTGGGGCCTGCTTGAGCTAGGGCAGCTGCTCTCTCCTTATCAGCCTCTATCGGCTGAATATGAGATAGACCCGCTACTCTAAGAGATGAGGTGTAGAACAAGTTGCTGATATCCTTGGAACTAGCATAAGAAGAAACCCTCTCCAAGTTCTGACGCTCTTCAACCAAGAGAGGGAGTGGCTTCAGCACCTCCTTTTCAATCTCTGGCCAAGAACGACAAGCTAGAATTTGGTCAGATCCACAGACCCAAACGAATCTCCCCTTCTAATCTTTGTTTGACTTGGGGAACCTCACCAGCTTTTCACCCAAATTGACAAAGAAGTATTGGGCATCCTTCCTCGTCGTCTTCAAGCTGACAAGGTGGCCGAAGAGTTAGAGGGTCGGCTCAACCCCCAGGCGGTAACAGTTACCAGGAACGACATCATTATTGCAATGGCGTTGGGAGGAACTGCATGGGAGAAACCCCTAGTCACTCGCAAATCCTCCTCACGAAGCGAGGGAGGGGCAAGCGCAGCCCGTATTCTAAGTGCGCCAGGTACAGCGGCGCCTTGTCAGTGCCATGCTCAAACACGGCACTGTCCTTCTCCGATAGCGAGAGCTCAAAAGTCGTCGGGATGTCATACCTCTCGGAGGGGGCCTCCAGATCATCACTCATCACCTTCGAATGGATGGAGGAGAGGAGGCTAAGCCAATCGACGGGAGCAGATGACGAGGTAGCCATTGCAAGGGTTTTCTGAGCTCAAAGTACGAAAAGAGAGTTCTAATGTCTAAGGTTGTGTAAAGAAAACCCATATGAAGAAGAAGGGGTATTTATAGAATGATAAGGGTTTGCGTGGCAACTTTAGAGCGGTTCGCCTACTTTGGGATCGACGATCCACATTAAGGCTAGAATCCAAACTGCCTTTTAAAAATCAAAACGCCACCCGTGCATAGAAATCGAGGTGACATTGACAGTTAAAGTACTAGGATGTCAGTCATAGTGACTCGTCTCGATCACGTCTTGAAATTTACAGGCTTCGTCGACCCCATGGGGCCCTGTTGACCCTTACCAGTGGCCCAGTAAGCTGACAAATAATTCAAAAATCTGAAACAGCTAAGTCTTGAGGAGTCGACTCCAAACCAGCATGGCACCAGTCAAAAACAACATCCTCACAAACCTAACGCACCGAAACAGAAAAACAGGAAACTAATGAAGATGCTGATAACGTGTATCTGGACCCATCTAGTCGACCAAACTACAGACAGATCGCAGAGAATTACAATAAATTAAAGATTGCCAGATTGATAAGGAATGTCACAAGTTTATTGAATACAAGAACGGGAGAATACAGACTTATTACATTCCCTAAATCTCTAAGAACTAGATTATGAAAGGGCTAAGTCGGCCCTAGGGGTCAAGGGCAAAGAGACGTTCATAGAAGATGGAGGAGTCGACGGAATATCGTGCGTAGTATACCCACCTTCCCTCTCAGCCAAACCCTTAGCGGCATGTTGTGCGAAAAATAACGAGTGTTACCTCCGGAGTTGCAAGTATACAACTAACAAGTTATAGTATAAAAAGTTATCGATCCCACGA
>JBAKGM010036245.1:0-19155 GCA_037177215.1 Asparagus racemosus
AATATAAATTTAATACATACCTATAAGAAATTCTTTTGAATCGATTCTTGATTCAATCTCTCCGTAAGGAAGAAATTTGAATTTGTATCTTTTTATATCATTGACATCCTCTCCAAAACCTTGATGTTTGTATGATAATATAAATGAATAGATACTGGAGTGCTTACAAGTTTGTATATCTTATTTGCAGTAACAATCTTTACGTTTGAGAAAATATGAAATTTTCCTTCTTCTATTGATTTTTTTAATCGTAATGCATCATTCTTACGGCAAAAACCATATACATGAGTGTTCTATTAAAAATTAAATAAAACACATCATAATTAAAAGTAAATCTGTATTATTTAAATTTACAATTATTAGTATATATAAAATTTTAAATGTACCTCGTTATCAAGGAGAATAAAGTTAATTTTAGATGAGATTCCAGTGTTTGCACTTTATCATTCCCATGTTCAAGTGATTCTTTCTTTCAATATGACATCATTTTCATTTACATGAAGCTCATTTATTGGCGTGTATACTGCAAGTTTATTATTTTTCCCTAACATCCTAATAAAATATCCACTGATTAATTTAATATGAATATAAATTTAAATCATCTGGATAATGAGGATTAATAAAATTAGTGTCCATAATTAATAAAATATCATAAGTTAATTTTATAAAATCTTATTAATTATTAATAATTGGCATAATTACTGTGTCAGTCACACAAATTATGAAAATTCCATATCAATAATTGATTTAATTTATTCCTATATTAACAATTGATAAATGATAATAAACAAAATAATAAATAATTTACAATACTGCCTAACTTAGATTAATTTATACGATGATATTTTAGATTAATTTATACGATGATATTATCTACAGTTATGATAATTAAAAATATGTAATCAATTTATTACATGTTGAAAAATTGTTATCTAAGCAAATCCTGATAACCTTCAAAATTGTTTATATAAAATGTACCTATTTTCTGTTAATATAGTTTTCATTCAATATAAGATTCATTTAGTATAATTTTTATTTAATATAATAATTTTTTTGAAATATGGTTTAAATAGTAATTTTAACAGTTATGAAAATATAAAATAATTCTTGGATTTTTTTTATCGTTATGAAGATAATAAACATTAAACACACTAAATTAGTAGGGTAAAACTTTTAATTTCATAAATATTAAAAAAATGTGAATTAAATGTTCTCAATTATATAAAAACAAAATGCTAAAATTGTAAATTATTTTGTTTAAAATTTAAAATTTAAGGTTATTTTAATCATATAAATATTATAAATAATCGAAAATAGTTTTCACAACAGTCTAACAATGAAGTAAATTCAAAAAAATTATTAATTTGGAAAATAAAATTTTTTAGATATATTAAAATTCAAATTAAAATTTCTAAATTTAGTAATTAAACTATTTAGGCAAAATTTCTAATTTTAGAAATATTGAAAAATATGAATTAAATTTTAATTGTAAACATGATCTAAAATAGATAGTTAAATTAAAGTATGATTTGATAGTTTAAATTAGTCAATTGTATTCACAAATTTTAATTTTTTTAATTGAAAATGATTGTAATTTTGGTATTATTTAAAAAATATTTCTAATTAAAATAATTAGAAATTATTTGAAATTTTTGAACATGACCTAAATTAGGTAGTTAAATTAAAGTGAGATTTGATAGTTTAAATTGGTGACTTGTATTTTAAAATTTGGTTATTTTAAAATATTTTTCGTAAGATTAAATTGGGAATTTAAAATTTACTAAAATTTTGGTCTGTATTATTTCAAAAATATTTTGAAATTAAAATAATTGGAAATAATTTGAAAAATTGGGAACACGATCTAAATTAGATAGTTAAATTAAAGTAAGATTTTCGTAACGTGTATTGGGTATGATTAATTTGATAATTTGAAATTTACTAAAATTTTAATTATTTTATTCACTTATTAATGAAATTAATTTTATTTTAACACAATTTGTTTGGCTTGAAAATAAATTTTCAAAACTATCTAAAAAATAAATTATTCAATTAAATTTATAAATTTAGAAACTAATTTATTTGGTAAAACATTTAATTGCAGAAATATTTTAGAAAACTAAAAATATATTTTCAATTCTAAATTAAAATTTGGAAGCTAAATTATCTATAAAAAAATTTAATTTCAGAAATATATAATAAAAATGATAGTTAATAAAATATATAATGAAAAATAACATGTCAGTCACATAAGTATTAGTAAAATTGCATATCAATAATTGATTTAGTTTTTTTCTAGATTAAAATTGATAAATAACTAAAAATAGTATATAGATAACGTTGTCGCATAACTATTAATCATATGTATAAATTGTACAAAATATTTGTGTATAATATACCTTTCCTTCACGATGTTGATTCTCAATACCATATGTTTCAAATTTTACATGATTTTGATGCGTATCAGATGATCAAACATGCATCACTTGATGAATTATATTTCCAAGAGGACGTCTCGCAAAGACAAATTGATCCAAAGTTTTTATTTGTTTCTTTCCCTTTGCATTTATTATATCTTTACGATGTTTTCTAGCTTCCTTTCTCTTTATATCAACTCTATTTTCCTGATCATGAAAAGCATCTATGTTAGTTCCAGACGTCGATACCGAAATTATGAAATTAAGATTATTTTAATTACAAAAATATTTTAAATAACCAAAAGTATATTTTGACAACTATCTAAAAATGTAATAAACTCCAAACTAAATTTGGAAATTAGTAAAATTAAAATTACCAATTATATAAAAATAGAAAAAAATCAAATTGTAATTTGTAGATTCAGTAAAAAAAATATTTGGGTAAATATTATAATTTCAATATTATTTAAGAACCCTTGAATAAAATTTTTACAATTTTAGTAATTTGAAATTTACACAAATTTTGGTATTATTTCAGATATATTTTGAATTATAATAAAATCGCTTAATTTGAAACGTTATGAGCGCTATCTTATTTAGATAGTTTTAAAAAAAGTAAGATTTGATAGTTTAAATTAGTACTTTACTTTAGTAAGATCAATTTAACAATTTGAAATTTAATAAAATTTTGGTATTATTTTAGAAATATTATGAAATTAACATAATTTGAAATGATTTGAATAATTTTGAACACGAAATAAATTTGGTAATTAAATTAAAGCAAGATTTGGTAATTTAGAGTTTACTTAAATTTTGGTATTATTTAATTCAAAATTGTTGACATAAATTCGCTAACCAAAATCATGAATTAAAAAGTTGTTAATATAAATTCGATCTTTAAATTACTTGGATGAAAAAGATTTAATTTCAGAAATATTTAGAAAATGAGAATTAAATTTTCACAATTATATAAAAATGAGAAATAGAAAAATCTAATTAAAATTTCAAATTTAGAATCTAACTTATTTTCATTAAAAATTAAAAATTAAAAATTATTTTAATTATAGAAAAGTTTTAGATAACCAAAAAATTGTAATTTGTAAATTTAGTAATAAAATTATGTGGGTAAAATATATAATTTTAGTATTATTATAAAATAAAACTATGTATTAAATTTTTAAAAATTTTGGTAATTTGAAATTAGTTTAATTTTGGTATTACTTCGGAGATATTTTGAAATATAATAATTTGAAATAATTTAAACAATTATGAATATGATATAAATTAGTTAGTTAAATTAAAGTAAGATTGGTTGCTTAAATTGGTAACTTGCATTTCATAAGATCAATTTGGTAATATGAAATTTAATAAAAGTTTGTTATTATTTTAGAATTATTTTGAAATTAAAACAATTTGAAATAATTTGTAAAAATTGTGAACACAATCTAAATTAGTTACTTAAATTAAATTAAGATTTAGTCATAAAAACATTACTAAAAATTTGGTATTATTTAATTCACATTTTATTGAAATTAATTTTCACAACTTCTAGAAACAAACAAAAAATTTGCAAATATGTAAACTAATTTAATTGCTGTAATATTTTAAAAAAATATATTAAAAAAATATTTCAATTGTTGTAATATGTTAAAAAACTAAAAATATATTTTCAAAAATGTTAATTGCTGTAATATTTTAGAAAAATCAAAAAAAATATATTTTAAAAGATTTTAATTTCTGTAACATTTTCACTAAAAAAATATAGTTTCAAAATTTTAAAATATTTTTATATTTTAAAAACCTGAAAAATATATTTTCAAAATTTTTAATTTCTATAATATTTTTAAAAACTATATATACTTTCAAAAATATATTATAATTGCTAAAATATTTTAAAATACTAAAAATAATTTTTAAAAAATATGTTTCAATTGTTGTAATATTTTTAAATTTGTAAACTAATTAATTTTTAAAAATTAAATAAAATATTATTTTAATAAATAAAAAATATATTTTAATTGCTATGATATTTTAAAGAACCAAAAATATATTTAAAAAATATTAATAGCTGTAATATTCTAAAATATTTAAAATATATTTTAAAAAATTTTAATTGCTATGATATTTTAAAAAACAGAGAAATATATTTTCAAAGCTTTTAATTGCTATAATATTTTAAAAATTAGAAAAATATATTTTCAAAACGTTTGCTTACTATAATAATTTAACGGCTAAAAATTTATTTAAAAAGATATTTTATTTGCTTTAATGTTTTTAAAAAATTGAAAATATATTTTAAAAACTTTTAATTGATGTAATATTTTAGAAAATTGAAAAGTATGTTTTCAAAAAAATTTCAATATTTGAGTATATTAAATAGCTAAATTATGTTCTCCAAGCAGGAAAAGCGTCTTGGATTGAAGATTAAAAATCACAGATTTGTTATCTTATAGTAACGTTTGCCGGAGATAAGTTAAAAATGCAAGAATTAAATATAAAAAATATTTAAAAGATTAAATTGAAATAATTATTCAATGGTTGTAGGATAAATATCTGATTAGTCTTTCTCTAATTAAGAGTGTCTTGGATCGTAGATAAGATATCGAAGAGGTTTTTCTTGAAATTAAACTCAAGATCCAAAAAATAAATATTTTTATAGCAATTAAAACCAAAAAATTACTATACAAATTAAAATAAAACTTATATTGGATGGAGGTAGATAAAATACCTAAATTATTTTCCTCTAAGTAATTAAAAGCCATGGTTGAAGATAAAACTACATAGGAATTAAAAACCAACAATTCGAAAGAAAATTTAAAAATAATTAAAATCAGTAAAAATAATACACAAATTAAAATAAAATAAATATTGGACAGTGCTAGATTAATTACTTGATGTATTTTTTAGAGATAGAAAAAATAATGTGGTGCTCGTGGAAAAAATTTGAGACCGAAAAAAAATCAAAATTCGGGGAGAAAAAGATTTTTTGGTGAAACTACAAAACCATAATGTATATATTTTTTCCATATTGAAAAGAAATGCCTAAATGAGGGGATTTGATTTTATTTGTGATTTAAATTAGTTACTAAAGATATTGCAAAAGATACCCTAATTTATTATAAATTATTTTTACTATATATATATTTGTTTAAATTAAAGGCTGAGATATTATAGCAATTTAAATGGACGGATTAGATGATATGACATGTGTCAAAAAAAATTGAGAAGGAAGATGAGGTGGCATCCTCTGATGAGTTTTTTAGCTTTTTAATTTTGCTTTAATATATACCCTAGTAAAATATTGCATGATTTGAACTTCAGAAGGGCTTTCATCGAGACCCTGCCTCCCTAGCGATTTGTTCACGTCTCCCTTTCTTAGGTCTTAGGTTGCAAAAGTTCCAAGAGACCTAATTCTTTCCCATCAACAGTCTCACTTTCCTAGTTTCAACACTCCATAGATCTTATAGCTCCAACACCTTTATCTAAATCCTGCTATCCTGGATCATATCGTGTCGGGGACACCAGAGACATGTAGCAAGTAAATACTTTTCTTGCTTTTCACCCCAAAATAGTATGGAGTTAAAATTGAAATTAGGCCACACGACAAGCAAACCCTTTTCTTGGAAGGAGTTTTTGTCTTTAAACCCAAAGTTTTATCCCCACTTATTTATAAACTAACCTACTTCCATAATGACCCATATATTCAAAGTACAAGTCTTATTTAATTTTTAACCCCAAGTATCAAATACATCATTTCTATATGCTACATTTATCCAAAAGACTTGAAAACCCAAAAACAGCCTTGCCCTATAATCCTATTTTCTTCACTACAACCAATGACGGAGCCAAGGGGCAGAGTGATGGCTCTCCTGATTTTTAACGTACCTATAACATATAATAATATTATTACCAGATTGATATATTTTATTAACCTATGTGACTAATTGGTATATTTTCTTGCTCTGGCAATAATTGTATATTATGTGACTATGGTAACAAATGGGCCTCTTTTTTACTCGGATCCAAAATTGAGTCACATGACTCCTAACATGTGGTCGATGTGGAATTGGGCTTACATTGTGGGGTAATGGTTGAGAGAAAAAACCTCCAATTTTTCTCCATTCTCTATTTTTCCTCGTTCTTTGTTCATGTGAGGGAGAGGATGAATCTTTGAAAAATTGCAGAGATTCCCCTTGTGCATATGGAGTTAGGGAACTCTGAGGCTTGACTTTTTCCTTCCACACTAAGGCACAAGAGAGAATTTGAGTTATTGCATCAGCTACTAAGGTGAGTTTAAATTTTAAAATTTTAAAGATAATCTAGGAATGAAATGGTTAATAAGAATCATTAGTGTCATTTAATAGGTTAAAATCCTTGATTTTGCTAGAATGTGGTGTTATGTAAATTAGGGGGATTGTTTTATCCCATTGAGCAGTTGTTTGCTTCTTTCTATACTCATGTTTGAAATTAACCCTGAGCGAGAGCTTGAGGATGAAGAGTCCATCTTCAATTTGAGTTCTCATATCGAATTTAACATTAAGAGGAGGAAGAGCAAAGAAAATTCTCAATTTGAACTCTAAATTTTAAGCTCTAATGTGAGAAAAAACCCCTTTTACTAATTTGAATGATCCTAACTACCGCCATGTTGACAGCAACATCGGCCACACGCGAGGAGTCACGTGACTCAATTTGGCTAGAATTTTTGCTTAGACCAAAAAATAGGCCTATTTATCACCTTCGTCCACATAATGTATCTAATTATCGTCAGGGAAAGCAAATATACCAATGTGTTGCATAGGATCAACAAAATATACCACTTTCGTAATTTTGCCTATAACATACATATATACATTAATATAGGTTTCTTTACATTTAATCCCTCAAATCTTTCATATTTGAAGTAGTCCCCAAATCTTTCATATTTAAAGTAGTCCCCAAATCTTTCATATTTAAAGTAGTCCAGCCAACTCTTCATTTTAAAATTTGTTTTCCAAACTTTTTAAGAGTTTCCTTGGTTGCATTTAACACCCAAATGAAGTGGGTGGTTAATGAGGGATGGGTAACAACTGACTTACCAACTCGACCAAAATTAGTATGAAAATCAACCTGAATCAAGTTCAAATTATTGGATTGAAGTTACTATCACATAATCTTCTCCAATTTATTCTCTAGCAAAGTTTATTTTGGAATTTGTATGGGTATACTAGCTATTGCACCCAAACTTATTAAAGATGATACAATGCTCCCTCAATTTCAACAAGCTTCTATTAGAGGGACAAATTTCAAATTACTTAAAAGATATGGAGGATTATGATGTAAAAATTCTATATATTTGCACATCATATTCATATAATTTTCTTTGTATTTCAAGTAGAACAGGGACATGATGTTGTAATTTCCATATTTTTTGTAGTTCATATTAGGATGTGAAATGCATTTATATTTTCATGTGGTTTTATAGTTTGTGATAGAATTGTGAAAAGGGGTTCTTTCTATTTTTTTTGGGAAAAATCATCAAAACACATCCAAACAAATAAATGAAAAAAAACTAATAAGCACAACCAAAGATCTCACATTAAAGCCTCTCCTTATCGAACTACAGAACACTCTATAAAAAAAATCATCAAATTTCTTAGCTGTGTGTGCCAACACATGAGCTGCTTCATTCCCCATTTTACGAAATGCTTGAAACTCCTAATTTTCTAGCTATGTATAGGAATGCCGAATATCATCCACGATATCCCCTAAACTCGAGTGTTGCTCCAATCCATTTTAATATCTCTAAATACTACCTTGCACCTCCTTTAAAAGTTACCTTCTTTAAACCAGTGTCTAGAGAAAAGTAACAGCTTCCCATGCTGCTTGAAGTTTAGCATCTTTGGCACTACCTCGTACCTAAATAATTTATGACATGGCAGTATAGAACTCACCTGCATGGTTTCTCACAATCATATCCACCCTCATCATTCCTATCTCTGACAGTTCCATCGAAATTCATCTTCCGATAGCATGCGCATGGAGGTCTCGATACTATTGGAACCATAGTATTAGCCAAACTTACATTTGGTTCCGGAGCATTGAGAAACAATAATCTATATTCTTTAGCCCCACGCACAACCTCCTCACACCTCATGCACACCCTTGGTGTTTTAGTGAAGCAAGGTTATTTTATTTGTCACGTTTGTAATATGAAACTTTAGAAAATTGAAGCATATTGATTCAACGATAGGTGCATTTGTTAAAATGATCTAAGTATTAAAAGATAATTTTTGTGGAAACTTTTACTTTAGATTCTTTTTTCACTTAATTATATATTAAAACTTTATTACATATTTCTATAATTGATTAATTTTTAATTGATGTATGATCATTATATTTTGCCCCCCCCTCAGAGAAAAAGAACTCCATCACTAACTACAACATTAATTTCCCCTTCCTCTACTTCTTATTCTCCTTGCTCCCTACTCTCACTATAACTTCCTCAATTCATTATTCTCTTCTTCCTCCCCAAACCCTAAAGTCCCCCTTCCCCTTTTTCTGGCCAAAAATCGACCCATCTCCTCTTCCTCATACTTAACTCCAACCTGGACTTCGTCATCAACCCCTCGTCCACCGGATGCATCTAACTTCTCCATCATCACAACCCTTGTGATACTCAAGATGACATTTGGGTATGATCATGTGTTATTCTTATGGTGGTAAAGAGGAAATGTGAGTTACGAGCGTGTAAACAATGAGGCGCATTAAGAGGTTATGCTTGTTCAGATCCTGGTGGTAAAAATAGAAAGAGAATAGAGCGTAATGAGACAAATGTGATGAAGATTCGGAGTTAGAAGCTAATGGAATGAATGATGTCACGAGGTATGAGAGCTTATACGAGGGCTATTGGCATGGTGACATAACCATCCTTTCTTCAAGCGAGAGAGAAAATTGTTATTCATTTTTGTCTCTACAGCGGTGATCTTCTCCAACTCACTGAGCTTACCAATGAGATCATTTTCGTAAGGCTCAATTGCATAAAAGGTGATTTCTTGCGTTTGTAGTTGACTGCACCTTGTGATTCTGAAAATGATTGTGATGCAAGTTGTTATCTTTTAATTTATCAAAGAAAAATTGCTTGTAGCAAGCAATTTGTAAAAAGTTAAGCACTCCCCATCCCCAACTAAAGTCAAACCCATTTAAGCATTTTGACCCAAGTATCCATGCTAAAATACTCCTACCCCAAGAAAGTATAAAGTACCTATACTATATTTTATATAAATGCCCAATTTACCCTTTTGTACCCTTTTGTGGATTGTCAAATATTTCTTGTCTTATTTGGCAGTCCTTCTTTAGATTATATAGTAAGAAGTGACAAGTAATGGGTTCAAGAGAAGATATAAGACTTGCATTAATGGCAATGAGAAAGATTTTTTTGGAGGGAAATAAAATTGGAGAGAAAGGTAATAAGTTCCCTCCAAATAATGGGGTAACGTTTTGTACTTGCCATCTATAGATTCTACACATAAGATCTTCAACAACAAAAATGTTCTTTACTTTTTCCTCTTATCTACTCCAACAACCAAAAGGGAAGAATCTTTAATATGTGTGATTTCGTTGAACACCAATTCAACCCTCACTAAAGTTAATTCTACAACAAGGTTAGCTGAATTGAAGATGCACGCTACAGAGAATTTAAAACTACTGTATGAAAGTTTGTTGATAGCCATTCTCTTGAGAAGTTTCCCAATGTCTCCTTTGAACTTTTAGAAGATGAATATATTCTCAACATGATAGATTATATTGTACAATGGAGTTAAATATGATAACCATGACTATTACTGGAAGAGATGAAGGATCCACGCATGCCATAGGGACAGAAATAGAGTTTAAGTAAGTATTCAAAAGATTCCTTTCAGGTTCTATATACACGTTATAATGGGAACTGTGATATTTACATATTATATGTGACTTGTAGAAATTGCATGTGACATTTCGATGTTAATTGTGAGATATACAAGTTAATAGTTGCTTTTTATGTTTTACACGTGACTTATTTGTATCACTTGTTATATTCAACTTGCAATCTTCCTACTATAAACTCACAATCATTGGAGTATATCCAGGAATCAGAGAGGATCCCATATGACAATCCCCAAGGAGAGCATGTGTCGATGATGGATGACATAGTAAGTGACTCGATAGGAATCCCAGCATGGTGGCACGAGGTAATTACTGGAGAAGGATAGCAATTTGAAAGCGCAAAAGAAGTTAGAATGGCTCTTATATACTACTCTATAGTTAAGAAGTTCTCTTTTAAATATGTTAATAATGAGCCAAAATGCATTCGTGCTAATTGCGTGTTCAATAAAGAAAGAAAATGCCCGTGGGTGCTTCACGCTTTACCATTGAGCCATGTGTCGATCGTTGCTATAAAAAATTTGTTCCTCAACATACTTGTGGACAACATAACAACACAGCTGGTCACTCTAGATCATCAAGAAGGTGGATTGCGAGTATACTACAATCAATTATGAAGAGGCATGCACATATCACCCCAACTGACATTAGAAAGGAATTGCACTCTCAATATGATTTAAAAGTTAATTATTCTAAAGCTTGGCGTACTATGGAGACATCAAAAGACCAAATATTTGGTTGGGCAATACATTCATATGGTTTACTACCCTAGTTAGTCCATTAATTTGTTAATGTGTCCTTTAGACCTTATATGTGACCTATAAATCTTATATGTGACATTTAAAAATTATATGTGACATATAAATATTATACGTGTCATTTAGAACTTACATGTGGCAGTTAGGTCTTACATGTGACATTTAGACCTTATATGTGACATTCACGTCTTATATGTGACCTTTAGAACTTTTCATCATTTAACAAGTTAATTGTCCTTTTAATCATCATTTCAGGGTATTGAATGAAGGTGATGCAAACAAATCTAGGCAGTGTCATCATCATTGAACAAGAAAAAAGGCGATTCAAGCATTTTATTTATTTCCTATAGTGCATGCATACAGGAGTTTCTCAAGAGATGTAGGCCATTGCTCTTTTTAGATTGGACATTATTGAAAGATCATTACAAAGGGATCTTATTAGGTGCGACTGCTTATGATGGTACTCAAGGCATATTTCCACTCACATTTTGTGTGGTAACCAAGAAAATGAAGTGAATTAGAGTTGGTTTATTCAAGGGTTGCAGTACATTTTGTATGATATAACAGAACCATATAATCTACCCCATCCTCTATTTATTTTGTCAGAAGCTGATAAAGGAATAAAGCAATCTTTAAAAAAATATATTTTCAGAAGCCTACCATTCTAAATGTGTACTTCATTTAGTTGAGAATTACAAATTGAAGCTTAGAGAGATGGATTTTACCTCAAGTGCTGCTCAACGGATTTCAAAATAATTTGGAGTCTGCTGCATACAGTATACAGAAAAAGAATTTAAAGCTGTGTTACATGAGATTAGGATGATGGATCATAGAGCTTACCAAGTGGCTCTTAGTTATGGTCTAAATAATTGGGTGAATTCTGTATTTCCTAGTATAAGGTATGTCAAATATTGTGACACTATCGATTTAACTGTGATCATTAAACTTTATGTGTGATACTTAGACTTGCTTTGTGATACCTAGCACTCATATATGACATATACTCTTTATATGTGATTATCAGCTGTTATCTGTGATGTTTGTCTGTTAACTATGACTTATAGCTATTATATTTGATTTTATGCTGTTATATGTGACCCTTGTCTGTTAAGTGTGACCAGTACCAGTTGTATGTGACAGTAAGCTCTTACATGTGACATTTGTGTGTTAACTATGACACATTGCTGTTATTTGTGACACATTGCTGTTATATGTGACACTTTGCTGTTATTTGTGATACTTAAGGTTTGTTTGATGCATATGATATTTATTTGTTACAGATATGGTCATATCACTTCTAATGTTGCTGAATTTTTTAACAGTTGGATTTGTGTGGCAAGAACACTTTCTATTTGCGATATGATGGATCACATTCGTATGTAAATTATGAAAAGGATGAATACTCTTTGTGAGATTGCAACAAAATGGAATAGCTATCTATGTCCTGAAGCGAAAAAAATATTGCAAGAAAATTACAAGAAGGGAAGCATTCTTGAAGTCTCGCATTCGACAGCTGAAATCTTTGAGGTATCATCTAAAAAATCAGTAGAACTTGATTTTGGAACACAAAACATGCACATGTCATGCATGAGATGTGTTACTAAACATGTGTGTGCTGCTACTAACTTTATGCATAGAGATGTGTACCACTATAGTGATTGGTTCATGACGACTAAAGCTTTCAAGAAAAGTTATGAACCAATTCTCTTTCCTGTTCCAAATTACGATAAGCCAGAGGTCACTAATGAAACAATTGACATACTTCCCCCAAAGAACACAAAGAGATGTGGAAGAAATAAGAATAGACGTATCAACAACTAATCTGAAAATGGACGTCCAGTTAAATGCTCAAGGTGTCACGCTGAAGGACATAACCGAGTCATATGCATTGAACCTATCCAAGACTAATGTTTCAAAGCAGAATTGAAACTCTTTTGAAACTATTGTCTATTATATGTTACTTTTATCATTTTGTTATGACATTTATCTATTAAATGTTGCATATTACCTATTCATGTGACTTATTAGTATTAACTGTGACACTTGTAAGCTTTATACTTTCAGATTCTGTATAATATGCTAAAGAAAAGTTCATGGAGTAAATAACAAATGCACATTTCATCATTGTCACCACAAGTCTAAAAAATTACAAAAGAATTATTCATATCCAACATAGAATTACATTATACGTGTTGTCGAATATTTCCACACAACCAATGGTACATCATTACCCCTAAAATACAAAAGATATTCTGGATCATCTGCATTAACTTCAGTCCTAGCTTCTTCAATTCTCGTCCTTCACATATAATTTGAGCAGCAAGTCCTACCCTTAACATTTCACACTCTCTTTGTAGAGTTTTAATGCCCATGACCTTCTTTCCTTCTAGGATCGCTTTGATGTAAAAATATGCATGTATGCCATAATCTTACCTAAATAGAAAAGAGGCAAAGCAACGATCATATACAATTAACAAAAGTCACAAACAAGATTATGTATCACAATTAACACATAACTATCACAAAAAATAAACAAGATGTCAGAAAATAATTATGTATTGCATTGAATGTGTAAAAGTCATAGGAAATACACAAACATCACATATAATGTCTAGGCATCACAAAAAATGATAAACTATCACAAAGAATAAGTATATGTCACAAACAATGTATAAATGTCACATGAGACTAGCATATGTCGCTGATAATGATTATGCATCACAGATAAGGAACAAGTATCACATCAATTAATAAATTGGTAAGTATCAGCTGTTTGGAAAAACTTACGAGCCGTTTTGCTTTTGACAAGGAACGACTTCATATTCGAATGCTCTAAATATCGACACCTAGTCAAATCTACTTACCATCCTATCTAAAATGCTCTAAATATTGACATCTAGTCAAATCTACTTACCATCCTATCTAAAAATAGCTAGATTGTCACAACGTCTCTAGCCCATGTATCATGGTCAGCGAAACTGTAATGTCTATATTTTTTGCCCCGAATTGACCCCAAGGATATGCTAGTCATCAGCATGACATATTAGAATTAACAGAATATCCTTCTCATCATCTATATGCTTCTTTATATACTTTTTATATAAATTTTTCTCATCCACTTTTGAAGCAGTTAGCAACCAAATTTAAAAAAGAAAAAAGAAAAAAAGAGGAAGTAAGTCAAATAATATATAAATACAGCATTACTTGTTCAAGATTTATGATCGATATTACTCACACTAAAATATGATGTGATTATTGCAAATTTTCTTTCTAGTTCTATTTTTTCTGGTTGCTTTAACCATTTTTGAAGTCTTGCAACCAATGCTTCAACCGTCTAACAATTACAAATGCAATAAATCAATGTATAAGTAGCAAATTTGAATAACACCACAAGTTAAATAAAATATTACCTCGTCCTTTAATCTTCCACCATGTAGGAAATGAAGCATATCATATCAATTTATAATGTGGTTGTTGACCTCATAAACAGTCATCTTTCTAGATAATATGCACAACACAATCAATGTATAACTATCATAGAAACTAATAAGTATCACATATACATGTAAATATCACAGGAAATATGTAAAGGTCACAGAAAATAGCTAATTATCACAGACTACATGTAAATATCACATGAAACAGGTAAAGGTCATAGAAAACCACTAATTATCATAGACTACATGTAAATATTACAGGAAATAGGTAAAGGTCACAGAAAATAGTTAATTATCATAGATTACAAGTAAATATCACAGGGAACAGGTAAAGGTCATATAAAATTACTAATCATCACAAACTACATGTAAATATCTCATATTGAAATTATAAATAACTACTTGATACTTACTTGTCCACTTTTAATGTCAGAAAGTGTTGAACCCACTTGTTCTCATCATCAGATAAATCAGGTACATTTTGAACAGTGAAATTATGATAAAATCTATCTTTGATGACTTCTAGAAGCCTAATATCAAAGTCTAGCGGAAAAAGAATGCCCATATTCAACATCTTCAATAATTTCTTTTCTTCTCTAGTTTTTTCTCCTCTCCATAAGTCTTCTATGGATGTTCTCGTATCGACATATGCAATTGCAAGTTCTTTCTCCTTTTCCTTCTCCCTCTTGTCATCGTCAGCTTCCACCATGATGTGAGCTTTCTTCAGTTTAGTTCGTTTCTTAGGGATAACTGTTTGGAATGGAGATCCGAGAACTTGAGCTTCTTTATTATTCTCTTGCTCTTTTCTCATAACCCCTGAACAAATTCTTTCAATGTTTCATCAGCTTTCTTCCTCCTTTTCCTTCCCTTATTTTTCAAGTAACTTCCATAGTTACTTTCACATCTACAGTCTTCATAAAGATCACAGTTAATGAGTGTATGTCACAAAAAATAATTAAATATCACAGAATATGAGCAAAAGTCATAGGCGAAGTTCATCTATCACAAATAATGAGCAAATATCATAGGCAAAGTGCTTAAGTCAGAGAGATAAAGTAACTGTTACGAGAGATGAGTAAATGTCACAAGAAAGAATCATCTATCACAAATAATGAGGAAGTATCACAGGAAATATGTAAATTCATAGGAAATTGTTACATCCTCAACTTCAATGTCCATGTTTGGTCTCTCATCCAAATTTTCTTCTATTTCTTTCCTTTGGTGATCTTCTTTCTCTGCCTTATCTTTTCTCTCTACCTCTACCTCTACCTCAGATTATATAAATGTCACAACTAAAATGACTCCCTTAACTCTTTTCTTTTTTAAAGAGTTTTCAGACTCTGATTTCTCCTCTCTTTTAGCATTCCTAGTTGTAGGCTCTTGCTTGATCTCCTCATGATTGTACCGTGACATCTCTTTCTCAGGTAAGATGTGGATTGCGGCTCCTAACTTCTTCATAATTGTTGCACTTCACAATGAACCCACTTTCTTACCTTTCAGAGTCTAATTAGTCATTGGTGGCTTCAAATCGTTGACTCTAGCATATTCTTTGATGTCTGTGATCTCATAGTACCATAGCTTTAAAAAAGTAACAATCAATCAATCAAATCAGCTCACTAATATTTCATATCACTAAACATTGATAACTATCACAGATTAAAACTAAATGTAATAGTCCACACATAAATGTCACATATCAGTAACATATGTCACATGTAAAAGACAAATATCACATATGAGAGACAACAATCATATTTTAACTACAAATATCACAAATAACAACATAATTAGTTTTTCCACTCACCGATAGCAAGGGAGCGCATCCACTTAGGTATGTCAGTCCATTTTTAGCTATCTTCGCGGCTTTTAGAGAATCCCACACTTTAGTGTATATGATAGTCGCCCATGGAAAATTATCAACTACATCTATACGAGCCTTATGCTTTAACATATGTCGCGGTGCATTCATTCTTGCAGTTGTAGTCCATATCATTGTAAGTTGGTAAAGAATTTGAAGCATCACAAAATCATGCACATAGGATTTTTTTTGGACCCAACTAGTTTCTCCAATAAGTATTCAAGATAATCTCGGCCACTTTTGTAAGCATCTTGTTGCTTCTTATTGAAATACGTACTCTAAATCCTATTAGTCGTATCGCGATTTGCTTCCAGTTTCTCCCCTTCATCCTTGAACCGAGTTCGCTTTTGTATCCAATGTACGTCAAATGTATACACTTGTTTTTCTCCGTTTGGCTATCGTTGAAAAAGAACTTTTCAGTAGCCAAATCAAGGTGATTAATGAATAACATGATTCTGGCTCTGTCTGATGGAATTGCTCCAAAACTAATAGCGTTTTTAAAATTGGAGGATCCATAAGCATTCCAATGATCGGGCCTCATTCGTGGAACAAATTTTTCCATGAATTCACTGTAGTCTCGTATATTAGCACATATTCTTATATCACTCTTACTGCAAAACACAAGAGAAAATAACATACAAAGTATCATATGAGACCCTAAGAAGTTTAAAACCGACAGTGCAAATAAATAACTGGGATTGAAGCAATTTTCCCATAAATGATTCTACTTGAATATCTCCATAAATTCACTCAATGCACAATGACAGACAAAAAAGTGAACAAATATGGATAAATTCACTCAATTCTACAATGAGTTCAGAATTGATACTTGCAACTCATCCTTTCTTGTTGTTGATTTAGATGATTCAGATGATGAACTTGATTTCGCCATGCTAGATTTTCTCCAAAAACCGAGGGCTTAGAATTGAGGGTTTGGTTCAATTGATTTTTGAGAAGAAGAGGGGCTTGGGGTCGGTGGTGGTCTCCTAGCCGAGGTTGCGGACGAAGAGCTTTCGGTCGGAAGGGTCCTTGTTGGCGGCGATAGCTTCCTTGATCTCGCTGTAGGGGGTGAAGGCGAAGACAGAGCGAAAATGAAGACGGAGTGCTCGCTTCCTTTATCTAGCTGTAAGGGTCGAAGATGAACATCTTGCGATCGGCGGTTGGGGTCCTCGTCACTGATGGCGGAGCGGGATCCTAAGAAGAAGAGGGCAGAGGTGATGAGAAATAGCAGTTGGAAGGGATCTCGAGAATCATGCATAAAAGGGGGAAGGTAAATCGTATTTCTTTAGTTTTTAAATGGGGAGGGTACCTTGGGAAGTGTCTTATTGGGTTGTGGGCTTATAAAGTTTTGGGGTGGTAGTTGCACAAAATTATCTGTATAAAGGTTAGGTAGCATGATACTTTTTGTTGGAGAGGAGGATACATAACATTATTTTTTGAAGTTGCTACAAGCAATTTTCCCTTAAAATAATGTCTTTGTTTTCTTTAATAATAAAAAAGTACCTTCGCAACTAACCTTAAAAAACTTAAGATTCTTAATGCCCTGTTTTAATTGAGGGGAACAGCGGACAAAGAAATGTTAGGAAGACCATTCACCCCGTTTGGATAGCTTATTAAGGGGTGCAATATTCCCTTTCACCTAGATTCACCCTCAAGAGTCTCAACAACACAAAATTTGTTCTCTCCAAATTGGAACCTAGGGGAGGAGAATTCCCACAATTTATAAGAGAGAACATAAATCAAATCATCAAAAAATGCAGCTAAAATTTCGTATTTCCAGTATTTAATCAGAATATTAAGTTTTAGACATTCATTTTAACATATTAACTGTATTGCGTACAAGTAAGAGACCTTCAAAGAAGTCAAAAAAACATTCCACTTCAAAAATTACAAAAAACTGAAAATTTTATTTAACTTTGTTTCTAAATTCCCATCATTGATCGAAAACAAATCTGTCATATACACATTTACATTATAAAACGATTCATGGAGGGGTAAAAATGAAGAAATGAATAGGAAAGTAATAAAATTACCAACATTCATCGAAGAAATGTTTGTATTGTTATGGACCAAATACATTGTCAAATGAATATTTAGGAGATGAATAAGGGGAGCTTGCTGCATTACTCCTGGGTGAGCCTTTATCTGTTGGGCTCTGATCATCTTCGATATCAACCCTCTCTCTTTCTTCAATTGAATGGAAAATAGGGTGCAAGTATGCATCAGCCAAATAGTCTTTAAGATTAATGTTGGGTTCAGTGGTTTTTTCTTTAATGTCTTTATCCATTGCCTCCTGTAAATTCACATGCACAAAATGAAATGAAAAAAATGATGGAAGATTCATTCTATATACGGCAGTGTTTACGCTTGAAAAGAAGGGTTAAAATTGCACAAAACACCCTTGAACTTATAAATCAGATAAAACTTCCTTGAACTTTATAAATAAGAGAAACCCCCCTCTCCCCCTAAATCCCCAAAACCTGTCAGCATTCTGCAGTAAACCCCCAATAACTTTCAAAATCGCACTAAACCCCCAATCACTTTTTGGAATTGCAGAAAACCCGCTATAAATTTCTGCCTTTTGTAGATAACACCCATAAATTAGAACAAAAAAAAAAAAAAAAAAAAAAAACATAAAAGGCATTTTGAAAGTTATTGGGGGTTTAGTACCCAAAAGATAGTGGGGGATTTCTGCAAAAAATATTCGGGCTTTAATGCGATTTGGAAAGTTACTCTTGGGTAGGGGTGGGGGGGGGGGGGGGGGGGGACCCCCAAACCATCATCCTTTT
>JBAKGM010036251.1:0-19151 GCA_037177215.1 Asparagus racemosus
TCCCTCCTTTGAGATCAACTTTTGAACTCTCAAACTCTAGCTTTCCTTAAGAACACCCAAAGTTTGTCAACCATGGCTTCTCATCGTGCTATTTCTAGGGGAAGAAGCTCTGCTCGAGGAGCTAGACAACCACGTGCTGAGGATACACCGGTGCGGCTGGAGTTAACGATGGGTAAGTGTACCCATTAATGGCGATCTTCGGATCTGTCCTTAGCCCATTGGGCTTTCATCAATGCTTCATGGCATCTAAAAATTGACATGCCATTCAAGGTGAGATTTTCGAGACTGTTCGTAGTCTTTTCTGACAAGCCTTCATTGTTGGCGACGGGGCTTTACCAGTGGCCATTGATGGTGATTTTTGGTGAACTTTGGCCTTTGGGCAAAGTCCCTTAGCCTGTCGAGCTTCTGTAGCGAAGGCTTCACTTGCTTGCCTAGCGGGTGTTTCCACTGGCTGGTGAATATTCGACCGGCCATCTTGTCGCTAGGTTAAATAGATCGTAATGTCACATCGAGCCCTATTTGCCGTGTCGCTTTACTTGCCGATTTGACTACAACTAATTGTACATTGGGAACTCGAATCTGGGATTATTGCATAATGGGAGCATAGTTGATGAAGCCAGGGCTTGGTATCATTTTGTCGCAGGTGCCACTGGGGTGAAGTTTGCGCTCTCACAACAAACTCTTAACTGTCACATGACGTTAGGATTTTGCAAATGGTATAGCAAGGTGCTTGAGCCGCATCCTAATTTCTGAGTGAACCAGACTGGCTTAATTTGGATCTCAAAGCGATACAAGGAGTCCTCCAGGAAGGGTTCGAGGTGCAGGATTCTCGATATGAGTGAATTTTTAGCTGAAGATTTACCAGATAATGATCCGGATGAGTCTGGCGATCAACTTGATTTTTCACAGCCAGCTAATATTGATACTCAAGAACCTGTTGAGTCTCAAAGGCCAATTAGCGTCCAAATCTGTGAGCTGGCTGTACATTCAATTCATCTTGAGGCACCTACTGTAGTCCAAGGGAAGGGGAAAAGACCCTTACATACTTCCCCTTCTAAGCTAGTACTAAAAAGGAGACGCATGGGTAGCCTGAGCCTGACCTAGTCCTTGGGGGTTCTTCTGAGGCTGTGGAAGAATCTTCTTCGACTTCAAGGTAGGAAGCTGGAGTTGAATCTTTAGGTAGTACATCGCTCCTGCACCAATGTGATTGGAGGTGCTTTTTAATTTAACGTACTCTCCATTGTATGCAGACAAAGAATGTTTTGTAATGGATGATGAAGAGGAGCCGGTTGATTATGACCACTACGATACTGACACATACTTGACCGAACCTGAAGATGCAGGAGGAGTCAGTGGCATTGGCGGTCTCTCACGTTTAAATAAGAGTGTGCCTAGCTTCTTTCGCTGTCTGTTATTAGAAGAAGGCTTACACCTCTTGCCTATTGAAGTTCGGTTCAAAAACCTCGTACGAGAACTTGTATAGAGAAGGATTTCCCGCGGCGTAGCAGTTCTTCCATACCAACTTAGCTGTCCGGCGATGCTATTGGCATAACAACTGGTGACATGCTAGGTATTCGTTTTTTTCAATTTCATAGAATTGTCTGATATTGATGATTAACATTTCCGCTTTTGATCATGTAGATGATGAGTTTAGTCCTGGAGACGTGGGTGATCATTCTCAGTCGTTGGTCGTTGTTGAGGGAAATCTTAGCACCTCAGAGCCTTTACCTTAAGATCCATGCTTAGGCCTGTTTTAGTAATGAGACGTCAGTTGAGGATATTTGAGTTTTCTGATGAAGAGGATGAACCTTTGGTCTTACGTGCGCCTGCAAGAGGTATCCTAGAGTTGTTACCCAACTCGCGGCATGAGGACTCAATTGTGAGTGGAAGTGTTGAGGTCGAGCCTTCATCCACAAGTCTTGAAGTTGTGACCTCAAGAGTGATGACTGCGGTGACTATTACCACCTCTATCGAGGCGGGGTCTACTATTCCTTCTGTCACATCTAATCTGTTGGTCACACTCGCACCATTTCTGATGGCAGGTCATGAGCGAGTGCATACCTTGCCCACTTTTCATCCAGGTACTAGAAGCATAGCCACAAGGGCAAGCTCCTCAGATGTTGTAACTATTCCTCAGTCTCCTGATCCCATTGATTTGATTGAGACAGAGATCAAGATATTGGCTGACGGTTTGACGAAGCTGTTTAACCTGAGTATTGCGAACGCTCTTTGCTTGGGGAGAGGTTTGTCTACTCGTACCCTAAAACTGTTGAGGGATCAATTTGATGTGTTGTCATCAACTGCTAGTTCAGCTCGTGCTGAACCCTTTAAGGGAGCAATCGACGAAGCTAAAATGCACCTTAATTAATTGCAAAATTTACAAACAACTAATCTCGAGGGCATTGCTGAGATCAAATTTCACCATTTGTCAGCCATCTAGAGCCAAGCTTTTGAGTCTGCCCATAAAGAAATAGCACAAATTGACATGAGGATCTGAGATTTGAACGAGAGTATTGCTTCCAATGAGGGTTACCACGCGGAGTTATAGGATGCTACTCAGGAGAAGGATACTGTCATTACTGCCGCCCATGCAACAATTGTTGCGGCTCAAGCACGTTTGGCAGAAGCCCAAGCTCAAAAGGAAGAGCTTGAATCTGATTTGGCAGAATTCGCTAAGAAATGGGACTCTTAGGTTGCAGAGCTTCAGGCTAAGACAAAGAAGCTTGTCGAGATCCGAGCTAAAGCTACCCCCGTTAATCCTAAGGCTTTGAGGGAGAGGGCTCAGAAAGGTGCTCAAGAAGTCAGATATGCTCATATTGATAAATGTATTGCACGAATAAATACTTTTTGTCCGTTGTAAGGACTTCTTGTCAATGCTTTTCAACTCTCTCTTGAATAAAAGAACTTTCTTTCCCTTACTTTAATGTGTGTACGATAGAGGTGTAATGTTAACGTATCGTAATTGCATTGTTATTAGGGATATTTGAGGATCAAACTGACAGAGGTGTAGTGTTAACGTATCAGGTTTTGACTAAATTGACACTGCTCAAAGGTGTAATGTTAACATGGCAGTTTAGGATTGGGACTGTTTAGAGGTGTAATGTTAACATGACAGTCAAAGGGTATTTGGCAGAGGTGTAATGTTGACATGCCAAATGAAATGGCTAACAGAGGTGTAATGTTAACCAGTCAGTTTAAAGCAGTCCAAAGGACGACTACCGTTTAGAAGTGTAATGTTAACTTAACGCTAGGAAATCAATGGAAGTGTAATGTTAACTAATCGATTTTTAATAAAAGCAAATCGACAGAGGTGTAATGTTAACTGATCGAATTTGACAAGTTAAGTTGACAAAAGTGTAATGTTAACCAGTCGACAGAATCAAACCAATAGAGGTGTAATGTTAACTTATCAGGTTCATAGAATTAGTACTATTCAGAGGTGTATTGTTAACATGACAGTAGTAAGGAATTTTGACAGAGGTATAATGTTAACGTGCCAACAAAATGGTCTGAAAGAAGTGTAATGTTAACCAATCAGATCATTTGAGATGAGAAATCGTTTAGAGGTGTAATGTTAATATGACGGTAGGGGGTATATTTGAAATTGACACTGTTTAGAGGTGTATTGTTAACATGATAATGATGGTATGTCTGGAGCCAAGCAGTGGTGT
Source organism: Asparagus racemosus (assembly GCA_037177215.1). Taxonomy (NCBI): domain Eukaryota; kingdom Viridiplantae; phylum Streptophyta; class Magnoliopsida; order Asparagales; family Asparagaceae; genus Asparagus; species Asparagus racemosus. Next base: position 3,672 of record JBAKGM010036251.1, read on the forward strand.
GGTGTTAACTTGATTTCTCTCTGAGGATTTTGATTGGGTTTTGGATCAGCGAAATCAATATTTCTAGTTCAGAGGTGGAAACTTAAACATGATCAGGAATTATGTGGGGATATAAGATTGGCCAGGATCAAGGGTAGTATTTCTTAAGAATTTCCCATTGATTGGCGCCATGAGCCTATTGCCATTTTGGTCAATTAGGCGGCATGCTCTATTTGAGTAGACTGTCTCCATTATAAATGGACCTTCCCATTTGGGTTAGAATTTACCTTCAGTCTTACACGTCATAACCGTGGATCGACGGACGGCTAAGACAAGGTCACCCTCTTTGAAGGATCATTCTTTGACTCTCCTTTGTTGAAGGTTTTCGAAATCTGTGACTGGTAGATCTCTATTTTTTGCTGAGCTTGAAGCCTCAGCTCATCTAAAGCTTCTAATTCTTGGAGGCGCTTTGTGTGATGTTCCCCAATGGACATCTTCGTAGCAATAGTGATTCTTAGTGATGGCATCTGCTTCGCATCCATAGACCAAGGAAAATGGCGTTGAGCTAGTGGGAATGCAGACCGTTGTTCGGTAAGCCTATAAACACTCTTCAAGTTTCTCATCCCAATCTCGTTTGCTGGGGACTACGAACTTCTTTAAAAGTTTAATAATGGTTTTGTTGAAGGCATCAGGTAGACCATTAGTAGCTGGGTTATATGGCGTAGAAGCCACATCCTAGATTCTGAATTTGTTGCAGAATTTGAAGAACAGTCGACTGATGGATTGTGGACCGTTGTTGTAAATAATTTGCCTAGGAATACTGAACCGATAAATCATGTGGTGTTGCAGGAATTTGATTACCTGAGATGTCTTGACTTCTCTGAGGAGGATAGCTTCAGACCATTTGGAGAAGTAATCTGTGATAGATAGGATAAATCTATGACCCTTAGAGAATGGTCGACTGATGGCCCAATAATTTTTATGCCCCAAGCTTCAAATGGCCATGAGGTGGCTGTTGGATGTAATTCTTCTGGAGGTAGATGTAAGAAATTAATGTGGATTTGACATGCGTGACATCGTTTAGCATAAGCCACCGTATCCGCTATCATTGTCGGCTAGTAGTAACCTAAACGGCGAATTTGGTCATGAAGTCTGGGACCTGGTTGATGAGCTCCACATATACCATCATGGGCTTCTTTTAATATTCCTCGCGCTTCGTTCGGTGATAAGCATCAGAGTAAAATACTATCAAAAGATCGTCGGTACAGAGTCTTTGTGGCAGAATCATAGAAAAAAAATGTGGAGCTCTTCTTTGAATGGAGACTACCTGCTTTGGATCCTCTGATAAAATTCCGTGCAGAGCATAATTGATGATTGGGAACCACCAATCATTGCTTTTGAAGTGGGTAGTCATGATGTGCACTCTATTAGCTTCAAGAATGTGCTTTGGTGAGCATAGTTGGTGGCTAGCCACTGTGATGCACCTAATGTTCTTAGGTGGCAAAGCAAGTGTAGCTGTCAGAGATGCTAAAGCATCTGCATGGGTGTTCCCGAGGCGAGCTACAGAGCTGATGTGGAAGCCTTCGAAGGATTGTGCAAGCTTCATTGCTGCTTCGTGATGGGTATGAGGTCATTGTGATGGACCCCGTATTCCCCTTTGATCTGATTTATGACCAATTTGGAATCGCCACGGGCCTCGAGATATTTGACGCCCATGTCTTGAGTGAGTTGTAGGTCGATTATAAGAGTGTTATACTTTGCTACATTTTTAGAGCATGGCTCAGTTAATGAATAAGCCCGAGGGAGGACATGTCTGTGAGGGTCGATTAGCACTACCCTCACTCTTGCAACGATCACTCCCTTATGGTTACGACTTGATGCGCCATCTAGGTATAATTGCCAAATTTGGTGCTCTGAGATGACGTTTGACTCGAAAACCTCGTCTGGAATGTTTTTGTAGAGTTTAGAAGATTCTTGAATGGGATGCTCTGCTAGAAAGTCAGCAATTGCTTGACCTTTGACTACTTTCTGTGGCATGAACATCATATTGTATTGTGAGAGGAGTATCGCCCATTTTGCGAGCCTGCAATTTAGTGATCTAGGCTTCATCATGAGTATCCGCAGAGCATTATCTATTAAGATGGCATGAATAGATTGGCCGGTGAGGTAGTGTCGCATCTTCTGAATGGCGAAGACTAATGCCAAACATTCCTTCTTGACTGGATTGTACCGATGTTCAGCGGCTACCATTATCCGACTAAGGTAATAAATGGCTTGCTTGTGGCTGTTATTGTTCTTTTGAGTGAGAAGCACTCCCAGGGAATGGTCCATTGCTCTGACATAAATCAGGAACGATTTGACTAATTTCGGTGCAACTAAGACTGGCGGCTTTGTGAGATACTGCTTGATCTTATTAAAAGCGTCCTGGCAGGCGTTATCTTAGGTGAATGTAACACTTTTTTTCATGAGTCTTTGGAATTGTTGACATTTCCTAAACAAGTTGGTAATAAACCTTCAGATGTCGGCTAATGGTCCTTGTAAGCCTCTGAGTTCTTTGAGATTCCTCGGAGGAGGCATCTCTTAGATGGATTTTACTTTCTCAGCATCGACACGTATTCCTTTGGATGTGACAATAAAGCTAAGGAATTTTCTTGACGATACCACCAGAAAGGATTTGGTTAGATTCATCTTGAGCTGGTATTTACGCATGATTTCAAATATCGTTCTCAAGTCATTAATATGATCTTGCTTATGACAACTTTTGATTGCGAGGTCATCGACGTAGCACTCAACTGTCTTGCATAAATGTTCATAGAAAATCATGTTCATTGTACGCTGATAAGTAGCTCCGGCATTTTTCAAACTAAAGGGCATTACTGTGGAACAGAATACTCCTAGAGGTGTTCTGAAAACCATGTGCTTTTGATTGTCTGGATGTAGTTTGATCTGATTGTATCCAGAGAATCCATCCATAAAGGACATTCTTCGAATGTGCATGTGTTATCAACGATGACATCCATGATAGGGAGAGGGAACTCATCCTTTGGACATGCAAGGTTGAGGTCCTGAAAGTCGATGCAGATTCGGATTTTGCCAGTCTTCTTCATCACCACCACAATGTTGGCTACCCAATCAGGATGTTGTTCTTCATGGATGAATCCACATTGCATGAGTTTATGAATTTCCTTTTCAATTTACTTCATTAACTCAAGACGAAAATATCGTTGTTGCTGTTTGACTAGTTTGACATTGGGGTTGATGTTGAGTCGATGCACAGCCACGTTAGGGTCTTGATCTATCATGTCTTCATAACTCTAAGCGAATACATCGATGAATTCTTGATGGAGAACTATGAGTTCTTCCTTCTCAACGGATGATAAACTTTCGCTAATGAAGATAGGCTAGGGGTGGGTATCGCTGCCAATGTTAATTTGAACTACCTTATCTTTGGTGGATGGTTCCCTGGCTTCAAAGCATGGCTCCCATTGCTTTTCAAGCTGTCTCGTCCATGGATCGTCTTCAAGGTCTTCGAACACTTTAGACTCATCAAGATCACCGGTCAGGTCATAGGAGACCATATTGACTGTGACTAAGGCACCAATGCTGATGTCAGAGTCCCAATCAAAGTATCTGAAGAACTAGAATTACTGAATGCTTGCCCGATATGTGGTTCTGCTTCTGAGGAGATGGAACCAAGTCCATGTTTAATTCGGTTATAATAATCGAGTACTTCGCCTTCTAGTGTAAAGAGGATCAAAGGGACTCATAATCCTCTATTGAAATTTAACCCTTGCTTTGCGATAAGGTCATATCCCATCTTTACCATAATCCGTTGATATTGCTGGCTATATCTGGCAAACTCTGGCTCCTTCTCAGCTTCTACATCAGAGTTTGATAATTGAGATAGAGCCTCAACCTTTTCAAAGATGATCGAATTCTGGATGTTCTCTTTGGGCTGTACTATAAAGATGGCATCTTGCAAATTATCTCATTGCTTGTAAGTTGAATGCAATTCACGTATCGGCATTTGTAGTATTGGTTCAGAGGTTAGCTTAGCCATCAAGGTTTCAATTCTTGAGTTTTCAGACTCAGAGTTTAAAGAATAATCGTAAGCAAACTGTTCTTCATTAAAGATCCAAACACCTTGATCTTCAGCAGATTGGTTGACACAAAGGCTGTCCATGATAATTACAAGTGGATCTATCTCCCAGACGAAATCATCAATAGGATCTAGCTCAACATCTGCCTCATTACCACTATCATCATTTTTGGAGGGGGCAATCTCAATTGTTTGATTTTCATCATACAAAAGAGAATCAGTGAAGTAATTCTCTACTCCCTTGAAAGGATATTTTTTAGTATCAACCCTCTGTTGGACTCCCTGTTTATCAATGTTGAGGGGATGATCATATAAGAGTGGATCATATAAGAGTTGAGGGGATATTTTTTAGCATTGATCATATAAGAGTGGATCATATAAGAGTTGAGGGGATGATCATATAAGATTGGATCATATAAGAGTTGAGGGGATGATCTTATAAGAGTGAAGTAATTCTCTACTCCCTTGAAAGGATATTTTTTAGCATTGATAAAGAGTGGATCCAAGGACATCCAAGCAGAAGATTGTAGGACGTTTCAATGTCAATGACGGCTACTGCTGGAGTTAAAGTTGAGGATAATGGCGCTGGTCCTTGATAGCTTATGGGAAGGAATCCCTAAAAAGCTCTAGAGCCTCTGCAGAATAATGCTCACTGCGGAGCCTGGATCGATATGGATCCTCTCAACCTTTGTTGACCCTATATACTCAGTGTAGTCAAGGGGTCCTTAACAAGCATGTCTTCTGGGGTGAAGGTGATGCAAGGCGTTCACTGTTGGCATTGATAACATTGCTCTGGACCCTTGTTTTGAGGAAGTTCAGTCACGTGAGCGAGAAATGCTTCACTATCATCTAAGGCTTCCCTCAAAGCTTCCCTCGTATCCTTAGATAAACGTAAAAGTTTGTGCAAAGTGATGTGAGCTGGGATGTTGGAGAGCTGGGCGATGATGTCGTATTTGAACAGGGCCTTAGGATAATTTGGAGGACGCTGCAAGGCCATGTCGAATCGAGCCCTTTTTGCTTGGCTGGTTCGAGTTACTTGGATGTTCCTGGCTGATTATAATCCCTTAAGTAATCCTTGCCAGATCTTGTCCCTGTTAAAACCATTTTCTCTCCATCTGAGTCAGTAAGTAACGTGACATGCATAGATTCTTCTTCCATGATCGCAGAGAAGGTATAGCAAGTCTTCATTTTAGATTTGGACTTCGGACGAGTCCAATCTTCATCTTGAACGAGGTCCCGATGCACCCACATGATTTCTCCCTCCTGGTGGTGAGAGGGATTAGGCCCCGATCTCGTTGATTCGAGCAATCGTGGTTGATTATTTCCATCCTTGCAGCAGGAATGGGGATAACACCATTTTGAGCTCGGATCTTTGGCATAGAACCAAATTGGAGGGTTACCATATTTGTGATGGCTTTCTTCTACTCAGGTTTGAGCTTAAGAATTCTAGACTCAACAAATGTCTAAATCTTATCCTTGAGGATATAACAGTTCTTTGTCGGATATCCCAACATTCCATGATAGAAGCAATAATTGGAGTCGCTAGTCTTTCCAATCTCTTCAGGGCATTGAGCTTCAGGGAGCTTCAAATGATTCCCCTTGTTGAGGACATGGAAAATAGCAACTGTATGTTCATCCTTGAACGAATAATTGCGTTGGGAATTTTTTCTTGATTCTTTCTGCGAGTTGTTGTTTGAATTCTGGACTCCCACTGCAAAAGTCTCCTTAGCTTTTGGCTGTGACGTCTGTCTTTGCTTACCCTTGTTACCTTTGAAATTGGAGCGAGGCTCAAACTTGTTGAAACGTTCTGATGAATTTTCAGCTATCTCAGCTTGTTCCATCAAATCTTTCTAAGTATGGGCAGTAATAGCATCCATGTGAGCTTCAACCTTGCCAGAAAGTTGTGTCGACAAGTTTGTAACAACATTGGTAGGGGCATATCTCGATATCGTAATGTCAAGTTCTGGTATCGTTTGATGTACTCTCAAACTGTCTCGTTCCCGTTCTGCTTCTCGGAAAGGAGTTTGGCCATGGTGGCATTAGATTGTTCTTCGTGAAATTGTGAAATGAACTTGGATTCCAAATCTGCCCAGGGCTGATCGAACCTTTGGGCTGATTCTAGAACCAATCGAAGGCTACCCCCTGAAGAGTGCCAATAAAGAGACGTGCTTTGACGACATCGTTACCTACTACATTCCCTGTTTGTTGATGGAAGTAGTACATATGTTGACTTGGGGATCCTTTGCCATCAAACGTATGCAACGTAGGTGACTTGAATTTTATCGGATAGGGAACCATATCCCACTCGATAGGATATGGACGAATAATCCCTACTTTTTTAAGCTCTGTTCGCTGAGAAAGAACATCGAGCTGCTTTTGAATATCTTCCAAGGCCTTCGCTTCCTTGCTTGGTTTTGCGAGTATCGTCATCTCTGACCTCGCATGTTCAGAATCTGTGTTGCTCTGGTGTCCTTGTTCTCCTTCATTAGGGTTTTCATCAATTGGCCTCTTTCTTTTGAAGAACTTGCTTGCGAATGAGGTTTGGTCAAGAGTTACTCAACCATCCTTTCTAAACGATCAATCCGATCATCAGCCTCTTTCTTCTGGATTGCCATTTGAGCTAGAAGATTCTCTTAGCCTGTTGTATTTACCTCCCATCTTTGGCCTTGACTTGAACTAGGGGTTGGGTTTGATGCTATGGCCGAGTTGGCGTCGCTGGTGGCAGGTTGATTCGAGGGCTGTGGTGATTGCATGGAAGAGTAGTTGAATGGAATTGTCGCTTTCTTCCTTAGCCTAGTGTTGCGAAACACTCCTTCAGCTTCTAAAAATATGGACCGGATGCTAGGGGAATACACTGGATCAAGAGAACCCGTGTTTTCCTCATCGTCTTCAAAGTTACACTTGTCATATTAACAATGAAGACTTGAGTTTTATTTCGTCGGGCATGTCGTCGTTGCTTGGTTTGAGCTTCTGAAAGCTCAAGAACAGGACCGAGATGGTTGAAAACTGACCGTTTGCATTGAAAACCTTCTTGGACTACCAAGACTACTTCCCTGAGGGTCGTGCAATGATGACATTGGTGAGCTTTCTTCAGGGTTATAAATTCCCAAAGATCAACATTAGTGCCAACCTTGCTGGCTTTTGTTGAAAGCGAACGTTGCTTATGACGACACTGGCCAAATGCTTGGCTAGTGGGAATTTAATTCCTCTGAGGGAATTTTGATGAGGGGTTACCCCCCCCCCCTTCTTGGCTTCTAACGACGAAGCATAGCGAGCATCACAAGATGCTTTAAATCGAACTCCTAGAGGAGTTGATGACTGGAGACCAAGATCAGATGTGTTAACATATTGATTTTCGGTCGAGGCAGAAGTCATAGGAGGCCGAGGCCCGAGATCAAATGTGTTGACATCTTGATCTTCGCTCTGGGCAAAAGTCAGACTTCCTCCGCCTTTGGCAAAGTTCGTTCGGCTTTTAACTAGGCTCAAACCTTCCTCAGTGAGGGTGGTATTCACATACGCGGAGGTCACATTGGACCTGATGTTCGCACTGCGGCGAATTCTACAACAACTGCGTGCAGTTGACGAGATTTCATTCTTGGAAATGGATTCCTCGAACTTAGCTTGGTTAAATTCAATGACCAAAGTTTCAGCAAAAGACCCTAGGGTCTGAATGTCAGCTTACGACACGATCTTCTCGTAGGTTAAGAAGGAAGTCCCCAGCGGAGTCGCCATCCTATTTCGGGTCTTTTTCTATTACAATTAATTCAGATTACAATCGAGAGAAAATAATGAAACAAAGAAAAAATTTATATTTCCTGGGGGTTCTTTTCTGTGTGCCGGTGGAGCGTCAATCTTATCCTCCGTTGACGAACTGAATCAAGACTCGCGAATCTTTTACTGTTGACGAGGGTTGTATCACTTAGAAGGTAGCTCAGCCTTCTTTTTATGAAACTCCTCTGTATATGCGTATGTGTCACTTAGCTCTCTCCACGCGCTCTCTTGTATGAATGATTTCCTCTTCTTTTATAGGCTAAAAGAGAAAGTCAATGACCTCCTTAGGACATGGGTTAGTGGCCATCAAAACAGGAGATAGTGGGGGCAGTTATCCCCTAATAAAAGCTCTGAAATGGCTATTTGGGTGAACTTTGTGGTTCTGGTGAGGTTTGTACAAGGCATAGGAGAACTTCGCTATGGTTGTAGGCGAAGGTCGCTCGAACGTGGGGGCACCTTCTTCAAAAGTGGAAGACTTGGTCTACTTTGCTGAAGTTGGTGGAGCTCATTGTTGAGCTTCGCCAATAGGTTCGAATTTAGCACAGAATTCGACCCTGGACGAGTCTCGGCGGGCGAGCTTCGCTATGATCTTGTCGTGGGCTTGACTTTGGGGCCATTCAGAGTGTTTAGCATATGGGCGTTCACTCTTTGGATACGAATTGGTTATCGGCCTAAGTAAAAATACATTTTGACCATCTACATGGCCTTAACAAGTGATCTTTGATCTTGTGTCAACATAGCCACATAACAATCAATCTTCAATTATTATTGGCATTTTTCTCACTTGTTCAATGAGGCAAATCCTACATTGCAAGTTTGTTCTTCATTCAAAGAAGCATCACCCTTCAAGACGGATTAGCTCAATCTCATTCACTACATAAAGGACAGTGCTAGTTATTCATATGGCCAACGAAGTTGAAACCTAGTCTCTATCGATACAACTTCCCAAAATAAAAAATTATAACAAAACACAATGTAATATCTATTTTATAAGAAAATAATAAAAGAGAACGACTATTTTATTGTTCTAAATAATGGAGAATCTTTTGGCTGAAAGTATTGTATATTAATGTTGACTTTGCAAGATAGAGTCTTTGATCCATGTTTTGATGAGATGTTTGATGGGTTTTGAGTATTTTGTGATCTCTAAAATTTTTTGGATTTTTTCAGATGGTTTTGAGTAAATTGGATAAGGGGTTGCACCCATTTTGGTTTAAATTGTGAGCTCGAGGACTATAATGGTGGTTTTGGATTACTTCATCATTTAAAATGAAATTTGATGGAATAGATTGCTCTTGGCAATAGAAAACTTGGATTGAAGTTGAATTTTGATTTTGTTTTGAATGAGAAATTATTTGTCAAAAATGTTTTGAAACTCGTCGATTTTAGACTAAGCACATGCGCTCAACCTATTTAGCACACGCCCCTAGTGAATTGTCCGAGAGCAGTTTGGTTTATAGTCTTTAAGTGCACTCACCCAAACAATAATCACATGCACTCAAGTGAGTTTTTTAAAGATAATTGCTAATTCAATTTCTAGCATGCTGTCAGGTTTTAGCTGACATGGCATCGGGGTGAGCGCACGCGCTCAATCACCGAGCGCATGCACTCAGTTCAAGAAAATATATTCACTCAATTTTGGAATTTTGATTCCCCCAAGCATGTTTTTCTTGTGATTCTTTGATTTTCATTTATGTGTTATGATATCAATTATGCATTGCATGCTCTTGGCATCTTGAGATAAAGTAGATGATAAAGTTTTTACTTGATTAAAGTTCTTGGTTTACGTTCGATTTATCAAAATCATGATATATCCATGTTTAGATTTAAGTAAAGCTTGTAGTGTTATGTTATCATATAGTGTTTTATTGTATGCTTCTGTCAAGCTATGTTATGTTATGCCATGACCTAGAATTCACAGACATTATATATGTTGGTCTAGGTGATATTTTGGACTTTTGTTTGCCTGGTTCATTATCATGAGACTTGGGCCTAGGGTTAATGTATAATTAGGCACCATGATGTGGTATATACATGATGATGATGACTGCTTATGTTTGGATATTAGGTGTGTCCCTCATGATTCTAAATCAAGAATCTTTTTTATTTGAATTAAGAAAGTTCTCAGTTTGGAATACATTGCGACTGTGAGTGAGGGCTCATAATTCTTCACCACCAAAATTTGATCAAGCATAAACCATGATAAATTAAGAAAGAGAAACCGAGAAAGATATCAAGTATCTGTGTGTATCAAGTCATGAATGATTTGCTTTGATATTTGATGGGCATATTACATTTGCTTTAGAAACCCAGTCGAAGAGAGCACCCATATGATTGATGTTATTTATGGATTGAGTTATTCAAGTCTGGTGCATAATGTATCATGTATAACCAAGTAATGAAAAAGTGCACATGGGTTAATTAATGGGAGCATATTTGACATCTCATAGATAATGTGTGGCCTGCGGTTGTGTTTGAGCGCTAGTGTCAGACGAGTCTATGCACATAAATCAAGTAACAATTCAAGTAACATTCCTAGTAAGTACACCAAACACACATTATCCCCTGAGAGCTTTTCCTCACACACTACCCTTGCAGCACACTCAAGGATCTAGGCACACCATCTTTGTGTTGTTGTATGGTTATCTACTAGTTTTGTTATATGCTATGAATTCTGAGATGCATGTTTCTTATTCATGAAAGAAAGTAAATTGATACAGTTATATAGTCTTTCTTATAATATATCAGTCATGCATTCATGATACATGTTACACGTACACAAACCACCGCTTTATTTTACCACTTTCCAGACAGCTTTCTGACCATCATCATTTGCACACCAGTGGTGAACCTGGACATGTCACCCTTACTTTCAGCACCCTAGAGTCTAGTGACCTTCAGTAGATGGGGTTCTAGCAACTAGCTTATCTGTCAGTTTATCTAGTTGTTGTTCTAGTTGCCAGTGATCAGACTCTGTTATCTTTTAGACTATATTTTTTGTTCCACTGCTATGTAGTGACTCTGATGTATCTTGTATATTTTAGTCATTATTCTAAACTCGTACTGCCGTGCGGCTTTGTTATTATATTATTCTATGAGGATGACATTGATATCAAACTTGCGATATCCTTTATGTTATTCAGCTATCTATGGGACTTATTGTTTACTTTTATTGAGTAATTCTTTACTTTTGCTAAGTATTTATACTGTACACTTGATTTTACTGTATATCAGTTTCTATATGTTTGTGATTACGTATGACTCTGTGATTCTATTATGGATATGGTGGATGAGATGTATGTATTGATCTTTTTGATAGGCTTAAGTATATGCTTTTGGGTGGTGTTTGGCTCGATTGTATACGCAGCCTAGTCTCGTCACATGCCCGTCATGTGATTCTAGAACACAGGACGTGATAGCTCTTAACCCTCAAAAAGTTCAAAACTCCACTAAATCCTAGTAAGTTGGAAAAAATTTAGAAAATCCCCATAAACATTTTGACTTTTTTCACTTAACCCTTGAAACAATTTTATGATGTTTATGTGATATTCTTCATTTTAGAACTCAAAATTTGGGTTTACACTATCATAGGGGATAAGTGAATAAAATTAAAATATTTGGGAAGTTTTATGTAACTCCCAAAGTATAAGGGATGTCAAGTAAGTGGGTTTGGATGGGTATGGGTGGGTCATAAATGGGCAGACGTCTTCATATCCATTTGCCCATTTATGACTCATTTAACTCCTGCTAAATGATTGGCCCTAGACCCACCCATTTAATAAATGGACCACCATTTATCCATTTAAAATTTATCTAATATAAGGTGTGTTTTTATATTATTAGTATTAATGGCTACAAATTAAATAGAAACTACATATTGTAATTGTGAAACTAGATTTGCTGTTGTTAACTGAGGAGCATGATATTGTTGCTAAGTTTTTAAAATTCTATCAAAATCTCTTATAGGCTCCGCTCCAATAATTATTGGTCATGAACTCTCAATAATCAGAAATGGCTCCTGTTTATCTACAAAACAAGCTCAATAACTTAGTTCCCCCATGACTACTAAAGAGATCAAACATGCTCTGTTTATTATATCTAGTGGTAGAGCTCCTGGACCTAATGGATACAGTGATTCTTTCTTCAAAGCTTCTTGGGACATCATTCTCTGATATTATCTCAGTTGTGCAGGTATTCTTTTCAAATGGGAAACTTTTGGGTATGCTCAACTCTATGTCTATTACTCCTGTTCCAAAAATACATTGCCCTCTTTATGCTACTAATTATAGATCAATTGCATGTTGCAATTGTCTCTGTAAGATAATTTCTAAAGTTATTGCTCTCAGAATACAACCTGTTATGAGTTTTTTAATTAATGAATCTCAAAGTGCTTTTATCAAGGACAACCTTATTTCAAACAATATCCTTCTTGCTCGTGAGCTTATCAAGTAATATGGTAGAAAGAATATTTCACCTAGAGCTATGCTTAATATTGATATAATGAAAGCTTTTGATTCTATTAGCTGGAGTTTTATTAAAGCAATACTATCTGGATTAGGCTTCCCTTCTAATATGATTGATTTGGATAATGGCATGTATCTCTACTACAAAATATTCAATATCTCCCAATGGTTCCTTGCATGGCTACTTCAATAGTGAAAGGGGCTTTAGACAATGTGATCCCCTCTCTCCTTTAGTAAAAAATGACAAAGATTTTAGTTTCCACCCTAAATATGTAAAAATCAAGCACACACGTCTAATATTTTCTGATGATTTGCTTCTATTCAGTACGGGTGATATGAGTATGTTCATAAGCTTAATCTCTGTTTGCTGGAATTGAGGCTAATCCAAGTAAAAGCTCTATTTTTCTTCGGGGTGTTCATAAATTAGCCAAGACAGAGATCTTTACATCCTTAGGTCACTCTGAGGGTATTTTGCCTATCAAATATTTAGGCATGCCTCTCATGTGTAAGAGGCTTTCTTTCATAGATTGCAGCCCTCTACTTGCAAAATTCTCTAACATGTTTCATGGTTGTTGAAGAATAGAAAATTATCATTTACAGGTAGACTCCTATTGATAAGAAGTGTTAGTCTTGGTATACAAATATACTGGACAACTAATATATCTTGTCAATAAAGATCTTTAAGAAAATTGATGAATTATGCAGAGGTTTTCTATAGGGGAGAAGTGACACAGCTTCTAAAATTTCTCTTGTAGCTTGGAGCATTGTTTGTCAGCAGAAGAAATTTGGTGGTTTGGGGGTTTATTCTGCGAAACAGTGGAATATGTTGGCAGTAATCAAGCTACTATGGTTCATTCATATCAAAAAAATATCTTGCTGTAGAAGGCGCGTTCCTTCCCTCTCAAATGCTTCTCTCTGGCTTTCTACCGCACTCCCTCCCCTTCTGAATGTGGATACCCTAGAAAAAGTGATTGGGGATGGTTGACAGCTTTTTTGATTCTCCCGTCTGAAAAGACTGCGACTATCACGGTCAGGGAGCAAAGAGTCTTGCAAACCCTCCGCAAAATCACCTAGGCGGAGCCAGTTAACATGATAACTGCTGAAGAGGGCAAGGCTGATTGGCGAGAACCCTTCTAAACTACCTCCAACATGGAAGGCTACATGAAGACCAAGCTAAATGGGCCTAAGTACGAAGGCGCGCAGCCAAGTTCATCATGTGGAAGGATACCCTCTATAAGCGATCGCTTGATGGGATCTATATGAGGTGCATAGCAAGAAAACAGATACCCGGAGCAATGCAAAAGGTCCACGCGGGAGTGTGCGGGGCACGCCAAACGGTACCAAAGTGACAAAAGGAGGATTCGATTACAGTGGCTAGTGCTTGCCTTGAAAGACTTGGATTTGCTTCCTTGTCTAAGGCACCTGCCCGATTAGTCGTGCATTCAATACCTCTCCGTCATCTGGATCAAAGTCAGTCTTTCAAAAGCAAAGAAAGGGGAATCGCTATTTCAAAGAGATGATTGAAACAAAGACTACTTCATCCGAGCCTCACTAAAGAAAGGAAGGAACTCTCGCAAATACCTTGCTTTCTTGCCCAGCAAACTACGGCTCGAAAGCTGCAAGGGATTCGTGGGTAGGAAGGAGGGATATGGGTCTCGATCACGTGGTTGGGGTCCATTGGGCTATCGATCTGGAGCTACTGCATATGCGACTGGGTCACCCGGGTATAGAAGCTATGGATCTACTGTGTATGGATCACTGGCTAAGGCTAGCTTAGATGGGCTTGACTTAGACGGCTTAATAGATGGCTTAATCTGCATAATCTACTGAATCCACTTAAGCTCAGTTCACTAAGTCAACTACCTATACCCCTCTTTCCCCGCCCGGGTATGGATCTTTAACCTTATATAACAAAATTTTCATTGCATTAAAAATTTTATGTACGGTTAGTCACCCTACCCTAATAATAGGATAGCGAAAGAGATCTGTAAATGCTAAAGTATACTGCTGAATCTTGGTATGGGTGTACTAGTCATAGGTTGATATGCTGTTAGCTCTACCGGAGATAGGTATGGAAGCCACTATGAGTATATATCCAGGTATGCTTATAGATAAGGATACATAAGTAAGGAAGAAGTTGTTTGCTTCCAACATCCAAGTGTCTCTTAGTTGTAGAGCAATAGCTTGTGTGGTATACCAGTGTGGGTCTTACCCCTCTGTTGTGGAATGCTACTGTCTAGTTGGCGAGTCGGGGTTCTCCCAAGAGTCATAGTATGAGTAGGAAAAGGCCAAAGACATGGTTTACCCAATTGACAACCAACACAAGAAGAGAGATCCATAGGGTTGTGTGCCATAGAATAGAGTAGTAGGACAGTTTTTACCGGGTCCCCAAACAAAGGAACCAAAGCCAAGTGGGAATCTGAAATAATGATCTATGCTACTAGATTCACTGGGGGTCACTGTGCTCGCCTCGCCTCTACCATCTCTGGTTGATGCCTCGTCATAACTGCATACCAAGAAGCGGATCGCTCAGCTGTCCTATTAGGTCCCTTGCCATCTAACTACTACTACCTAAATGGAGTTCGTAACCTACCCGACCGCACCCCATCATAATCATAGGTTAGCTACTGTTTATCGTAAAGGGATGACCTTACTATTTCGGTGTATGCTACTGCCTGTGGTGCTTTCTGCCATTCCCCGGCTGGTCCCAATGCCTCTCTGTTGTCGAGGGCAAGCTTCTAGTTCACATTTGATCGATTCGAACCCGCCGCTTAACCCTATTCCCAGTAGCGCTACTTGAATGTCATCAAAAATCAAAGCCCATTCCCTCTGTAGGTTATGTACAGGCACCATGCTCTGCCTGCCTTATATCAACTTCACACCCACCCTGTGTGATATGCAGAGTTATCAATAGTCAAAGAAAGGATCAGTCTTTTCCGCATCCGAGAACCTAGATAACTTAGTGCTATTGAGACCATGATTCCTCAATGGCCCTCTACCGTAGTATAGGAAGCAAAAGGCATCACACCCCCCGGAACCCCCCATTCCATGAGTAGCCACGGTGTAAGCTTTAACGCAGCTAAACGGTATGAAAGACAGAATACGGTCATTTCGACGCTTTGAGACATTTCTCACTGTTTAAAGTCAAACTGCAGAGGGTCATGTCGA
>JBAKGM010036288.1:0-19140 GCA_037177215.1 Asparagus racemosus
CTTATAAAAAGGCGATTTTTATTTGAATATTGTTTGTAATTCCATAAAGGTGTAACAATTTCAGATATTAATGGAAAGATTAACAGCTCTAGTTTTCTCCGAGAAAAGTCATTTATCATTTGTTATCACTCTACCATTTTATTTGAGCACTATTGTTGGCGTCAAAAATTGCTTATCAGTACCCGAACGAGACTCGTGACGGTGGGTTGACACCCGACGACCCATCCAACAACGCGACCAAGAACTACTGATTACGTAACTACGTCGCAAAATGCATAAAGTGAGTCGACGAAAGCATGAAGTGAGTCGGCAAAGCGTACGAGTCAACGAAGCGACGTGTCGTGGAATAAATCCAACGACGAAGCTTCAGATCAGCAAGATTTGACAAGGCGAGTCGACTGGACTCGAACATCGACGAGACGGATCAACCGGACTCAAGCGTTAATGGAACTACACCGATCAGATTCTGAAATCAACGGGATGATCAATCGGGTTTGGACTCAACGTCACTGGATGGATAAAGTTCAGACAAAATGGCAGACGAACGGACGAACGCCGGAGAAAAAAATCAGAAGAAAGCACCGAATGAGTGCCACGGCAAGGCCGCGGCACCATTTGGAGACTCGGCCGATCGAGGCACCATTTGGTGCCTCAGCCACAGTGCCGAGGCACCATGGGTGCCCAGCCATTTAACTGCCCCCCTTCTTCAGATGCCTATAAATAGGCCGGGGGGTTAAGTTTCAAAGGTTGGAAATTCTGAACCTCCAGGCGAGATCCACGCGAGCATTTGCATAGATCTGAGTGTCTACAAGATCAAAAAACTCAGATCCAGATCTAGTGCAAGCGAAGAACGACTTTCACTTTAGATCCACGCAACGAGGAGAAGATTCAAGAGGAGATCTAGATTAGATATGTGGCGATTCCCTCTGGATCTAAGCTTAGTCTTAATCCCGAGAAGAGCTGTAATTTCACTTGGTCCATTTCACTTGCTTTAGGCGATCTATTTCCTTCATGAAATAGTCCTCTCAATCTCATAGATCTTGACTTGGATCGGATCATGCGGCAGTCCACAGACGGAATAGAGTCCCTAGCACAGGTAAAGACACCCATGCAAGCGAGGATCTGATAAATGGATCCCGCGTTTGTTCAAAAAATAGTGTAAAGTTGTGATCTTTATTCGATTTTCATTGCAAGCATTATAAAAAGGCAATTTTTTATTTGAATTTCGTTGTAAGCAAAACAAGCTGTAGCAGATTCAAATAAATGACAATCGACACGACTTTCCCCGCGAACAAGCTAGCGACCACAGTGGGAGTCGAACCCACAGCCTTCTGATCTGAGGTCATAGTGTCGTAGCCACGGATCCCGATCCCTGTCGAGGAAGAGGTCGAGTTCGAATTCGACCAGCAGAAGTTCGAGGAATATCCCTCCTCCTCCTCAAAATATGCATCTCCCCGTCATTCCAGAAGGATCTCTGTTGCAAGGAGGATCCATTGGGCTTCAGATGCAGAGTCCCAAGAGGACGAATCTAACCCCGCTGCCGCCAAAGCTTCAGGTAGCGGTAGAATTCGCCCGCAACTAAAGTTCCAACGGTGCCTGAGATGATTGCTGATGGTGTGCCCACACTCTCTAAGTGAGCACGGCAGCGACGTCGCCAAAGCATGGCACGTCGATTCGCCAAGGCGATGCAATCCACGGATGGGATCCGCTACGAGGCGGATCTAAGATCTAGATTACAGCAGAGGCTCCAGCCTCAGGTGATTGACAGCTCCACCAAACCATTAGCAAACGAGTGGGTCTGAGTCAAACGGAACTGCTCAATGCTTCAGGAGCGCATCCGGAAGTGCCGCGCACTCCTCACACAGGCTCGGGCTTTGGTGCAACATGGCAATCATGGCGTTTAAGCCTAAGTCCACCGGCACTTCAACTCCTGCCCCGGTGCCTAAACCTAAAGCTGTAGGTGCCCTAACACCAACTGTTCTGGCACCGAGGCCCATGTCCGACAGCGCCCCAACTAAAGTTGCCTCGGCGCCGAGGCCACCTCTGGTGTCCACACTGAACATCCGGCGAAGCCAATTCCTGCTGCAACTGGCAAGCTAATGATTAAGGAACGCTTGAGTCTGTTGAGGAAGTCGCGGGTCACTCCTAATGCAAGAGGTCGTACCCACCTCAACAAAAGCAACGAAATCCCTGCGGCTCCGCCAACTGAACTGAGGATCGAAGTCCAAGAGTCTGTCAAGACCTCATGCCCACACAGGCGAATGTCGAGGCGAGTCACTTTTGGCAGCTTCGATAAAGCAGTCGGTCCTCAGAAGGAAGCGTGTTCGTTTGATGACGATGAGGTTATAAACGAGAAGTCATGCCAACACGCGATAGGTTGCTCTGACATTCACGCCGATAAGTTGTACTATTGTGCTGGGGGTATGAGAAAATCTAGAAGAGGAGTTCTCTGGAGAAGCCTGCGCATTACCCCTGTTCCAGGCTAATCAAGGCAGTACTGTCGGAGTGCAATTGCAACAAAGTGACTCCGGAGAGAGTGTGTGTCTTTTACAAACTTGGTGACAGAATGCAGAAGCCCAGGTCAAGATGCCCCAATAAGAGAAAATCAGCAGCTCGAAGCGATGAACCGTCGAGAGTCACTAACAATATGACGAGCAGAGAGACGTCGAATAGTACCGATCCCTGATCATCCGACCAGCTTACTCGGTTGCGCACTGGGACGATTTGGCATTCTAACTATGATAAAAGCCTGAAGGGCTTGTCGTCTGATGATGAAGTGTTAGATGCTGGCTCCGCAATGGCTTTTGACAACACAGTTTCTAGTGAGGGACAACCCCGAGAAGCCCTGATGATCTGTGCCGAACAAGTAGCTAAGATGCTCGAAGAGGCTATGGCTAAGCAAAAAGAGAACTTTACATTCGAAATGGAGATGGCCATGCAGCAGATGGGAGAAATGCATGACCAGTAAATCCAGGCACTGACAAACCGCCAGGGAGAATCTAGTCGTCGCAACAATATCAATCAGGTTGACAGCGACACTGACAGAGAAGAAGAACATGGTGCTAGACAGCCCCCTGAAGAGTGAAATGCTGAGGGTAGCTAGGAGAATGCCAGTGGCAATGTCACCCTCCTAGAAAACGAGAAAATCAAAGATCTCGAGAGTAAGATCAACACGTTGATCTCCACTCAAGAAGTCAAGAAGACGGGGATACTGTGCCCATATCCAAGGGAGTGGGAGTCGATCCCGTATCCGTCAAAGTTCAGCTTGATCAACTTCACGCCGTTCGATGGGAAGGGGTCCCCCACCCAACACCTCATTTATTTCAAGTCTCACTTGAGGGTGATTTCTGAAAACGAGCCCTTGATGGTTCAGTCATTTGTTGGGACCCTTCACAGAGCTGCATTCGATTGGTACCGCCGTCTCAAACTGGGCAGCGTTACTAGCTGGGATGACATGGAGTCCATGTTCCTCTCGAACTTCTTTGATGACGACACTGAGATTTCTATCAGGACGTTGCTAAATGAGAAGCAAAAAGACGGGGAGACAGTTGACACCTTTGTCAAGCGGTTTCGCAACAAGGCGATGAACTGTCGAGACCCGATAATTGAGGAGTTTATCCTCTAGACTTGCCACAACAGCTTAGCGTTGGATGTACTTGAAGCAATGGGAATAGCGCCCTCCACTATATGGAAGGATCTAAAGGTGCGCGGTGAGCAAGCCAAACGGTTCCTAAAGAGGAAAAAGGCGGAAAGAGGCCAGCCGACGGTAGAAGCTCCTAAACAGAACTTCATCCCACAAGGGGAAGGAGTAGGCTAGAACGGCGGTCGCAAACTAGACATTCTAACTGCAACCCAGCAACAGCCTTAACAGCGGGCGTCGCAGCAGTCGCAGTCGCAGTGACAGCAAGGGCTGCAAAAGTAGAGGGCCTTAGAACTGAGATTCTCGAAGTCCTATTCCTTCAGGGACTACGAGATTCACAGTCCCTTCAAGTATCTTGTGAAAAATAACAAGATCAAGCTCCCTCTGATCCAGAATCAAGAGGAAGCGAAGAGGACCAACGATCCGAGGTAATGCGCCTACCACAGGGTGGTTCACTAGCCCACCAAGTCATGTTTTGGCCTAAGGGATAAAATCCAGGCCTTGATCGATGTGGGAGTCAATACGATAAAGTCGTCCAAGGAAAAGAAGGTTGGAGCAAATGCAGTATCCATCAGCTTTGTATCGGTACCTTTGACTTAGTTCAAATTGGAGCCTGTGGTAAAGGTGGCAATGAAGACGGTGAATGATGATCCTCACCAACAACGTCAGAAAGAGCTCGTGCCACATACAGCCCCAAATGGCGAAGTGTTGTGGGTCTACCTAGATTTGGTTGAAAATGATCAATGGGCGACCTCTTCATCCAAGAAGAAATCTAAGGGGAAGGGGAAACTATGCCATGCCACCTCAACAGTTTTAGAGAGTAACGATGAGCAGATGGTGACATTCCAACTCTCAGAGGAGGAACCTGAAGTCCAAGCCACCAGGAGTGGGCACGAGTATAGGTACAAGTACCGGAAGGTCCTGATCCGAATGCTAAGACGCTGTCAAAGCTGGGGGTACCAATAACTCCCCTCACCCAGGCTAAAAAGGCGCAACAGCAGGTAGCTACCAAGGAAGCTACGGCTAAGTAGAAGGAGAAGCAAGCACAGGAGGTTCAGCCCCCGAAGTAGTCTCGATTCAATCGCCCTATTAGAGGAGACAAACTGCGAAGCTCTAACCCACCATATCGCTTCAAGGTGATGGCTCAACTGGCTAACATACTAGCGAGGATTACTCTCTACGAGTTTCTGTGACTGTCAAAGGAGACCTGGGAAGCCCTACAAGAGGCCTTGGTTGACTCTAAAGTATTCCTTACTCAGAGCAAGCCAGCTCCTGAAGAATTAGAATCGTCAGCGCAACACTGCAACCTTGTTGCCAAGCATCTCCCCTGCATCACCATTACCAAGGAGGACATGCAGACGAGGAATTCCAAGCATGATAGGCCACTGTACTTCACTAGGTATATTAGCTCCAATGAAGTTAACAGGATCCAAGTTGATCAGAGTTCTGTTGATTATACGATAATCCTGACTTGCACCTACCAACACCGTCGGCGTGTATAACATAGAAGCTGTTCCAAGAATCTTTTGGGACAACACTTTTCATCCCAAGTAGAACAAGAAATGAAAACGACTTGGTCTACGGTAAAGGAGACGCAATTCCAACGCCGGACCACTTTTTAGAGGACGTCGATGACAACAAGCCTACACTTCACACATTCAGATATAGTCCAGAAACAATGGATATCATGAAGAAGTGGGGGTACGACTTGGCACAAGGGGGAGGTCTTTGTTTCGGGTGAGGTCCTCAAGTCTCGCCTAAAGCGGCATATGTCCCGAAAGGGAAGCCTGACAATTATTATGCATTCAGAAGGGGACTTGGATACGAATCATCCTCAGAAGATGAATGCTCTTGGTTAATTGACAACCATCTACCCGATGAAGGAGACGGACATTCATCTGACTCATCTGCTTGGGATTTCGATGTCAGCCTTGGTGAAGCCTTCAAAGCCTTGATGTTAAATATGGCTTTGGCTAACCCCCGCCACTATGGAGGATGATGAGGAGATGTCAACCTGAGAAGACCCATGGGTTCATCACCTCAACATGCAGTATGAAGACCAGTTCGAGCAAAGAGAACCCCCCACTGAAGATATAGTCATCCAAGTCAATATAAGTGACGAAGCCAATCCAAAACCAATCTTCATGAGCGGTAGTCTCCCCCAGAAGAAAAGGAGGAGTTAATTGCTCTTGTCAGGGAATATATTGACATGTTCACTTGGAACTATGAAGATATGCCAGGACTTGACCCAAATATAGCAACCTACTGCCTTAATATCAAACCGGATGCTAAACCTGTCAAGAAATAGCAAAACGCAGATTATGGAGGCAATCGTGGCAGAAGTAAAAAGACTCATCGAGTCAGGCTTCATCACAGAGGTACAACATATGGACTGGGTGGCGAATATTGCCCCAGTTCTGAAAAAGAATGGGACAATCAGGATCTGCGTTGACTATAGAGACCTGAACGCCGCTTGCCCTAAAGATGATTTTCCTCTCCCAATCACCGATGTCATTATCGACAGCACATGTGGATTTGAGAGAATGTCCTTCATGGATGGCTTTTCGGGTTACACTCAAATTAAGATGGACCCGGATGGCGCCAAACACATAGCATTTAGAATGCCCCTCGGTATATTCTACTACACAGTCATGCCTTTCGGTCTGAAGAATGCAGGCAGCATGTACCAGCAGGCAATGACGAAGATTTTCTAGGATCATCTCCGAAAAACCGTTGAGTGCTACATTGACGATTTGGTCGTAAAGAGCCATGACAAAAATGATCACATCAAAGATCTCAAAACAGTGGTCGAGCTCATGTGAGCTCATCAGCTGAAGATGAACCCTGCCAAGTCCTTCCTCAGGATGTCCAGCGGCAAGTTCCTTGGGTTCGTCGTCACCAATAAGGGTATTCACATCGACGCTGATAAGGTGAAGGCAATTCAAGAACTACAACCTCTGAGAAATCTGAGAGAACTCAGGGGGTTAAAAGGGCAATTGGCGTATATCCGGCGATTCATATCGAACCTATCCGGGAAGTGCCAGCCATTCGGTAAACTCAACAAGAAAGGTGTCTTATTTATTTGGGAGACGCTTATCAAAAGGCCTTTGAGGATATTAAAGCACATCTCACGAAGCCTCCTATTCTCGTTGCACCGCAGTCAGGTAAACCATTCCTGATCTACGCCAAGGCAACAGACCATTTGTTAAGCGCTTTACTCACGCAAGATGACGACAGCGGTCAGGAACAGGTAGTATACTACCTGAGCCGAACTCTAGTCGGTGCTGAGTCTCGTTATCCAATGATCGATAAGCAGTGCCTTGCATTATGTTCGTGATTCAGAAGATGCGGCACTATTTGGTCGGACAAACGATTTATGTTATCTCCAACGTAAATCCAGTCCGGATATTCATGACGCAACCAACCTCCATGAGTTGGCGTCTAGCGAAATGGGCCTTGCTCTTGTCCCAATACGACTTGCACTTCAAACAGTAGAAGTCAGTTAAGTGGCAAGCAATTTGCGACCTTTTGGTGGCAAATCCGATGACGGACGCAGCCAAATTATATGATGACTTGCAGGATAAAGCCCACGAAGTCAACATTACATCGCATCAACAAATATGACGGTTGTATTTTGATAGAGCTTCTCCAGCAACCAGTGTGGTAAGTGCCCCCTGATGTTCTAAGATTTCTGCCGGAGTCGGAGTTGTCTTAGTTTCCGCGGGGAAACACGTCATGCCTCGAGCCTATTCGCTCCCTGAGCCATGTTCCAATAATGTAGCTGAATACAACACACTACTGATTGGGCTAAGTTTCACCAAAGAGCTGGGGGTCAAATATCTCGAAACTTATGGCGATTCACAACTCATAGTCAAGCAGATTCGTGGAGACTATGAAGTCAGGAATCCAGATCTGATTCTGTATCACCAGGCAGCCATTGAAATGGCTGACTCGTTTGAAGAGTTATTCATCGAGTGCATTTCGCGCCTTCAGAACACATGCGCAGACGCGTTAGCGGCGTTAGCAGTGTCTTTGGCACAACCTCCCGAGACTGAGCAGTTAGTTACATTTAGAACTCATCAATTGTTTGTGCCGATATATGATGAGACAGAGGGAGACAAGGGGGTAGTTACCAAAGAAGTATACACAACCCAGACTGAATTGGAACCCCGAGATTGGCATTTCCCCATAATCGACTATGTCTTGCACGGTATCTTGCCAGAAGACGTGAGGGAGAGAGAATCCATCCGACGGAGAGCCCCAATGTTCTTCTATGATACAAAAACTCAGACATTATATCGTCGCGGGTATGATAGCTTGTTGCTCCGGTGCCTTTCAAGCAAAGAGGTAGAAGAAGTCCTTTAGGAAGCACATGAAGGCGAATGTGGCACGCACCAGCCTGGTCCCAAGCTCTGTGATTGTATCAGGAGAATGGGGTACTTCTGGCCAACAAGGGTCAGCGATGTGATCGAGTATGCTCGAAAGTGCCATGCATGTCAAATTCACGTGAGCTACATGCATCAGCCTCTGGAGCAATTGCATCATTCGACTACATCCTGGCCATTCGAGATGTGGGGAATGGACATTATAGGTCCTATTTTTCCTCCATCAGTCAAAGGCGATCAGTTTATTCTAGCGATCACTAACTACTTCTCCAAGTGGGCTGAGGCAATCCTGCTAAAAGAAGTGAAGACGAGCAATGTCGTCAAGTTTATCAAACACCACGTCATCTATCGACATGGTGTACCAAGATGGAGCGTGCATGACAATGGTCCTCAATTCATCAGCAATTCCTTCATCAGGTTTTGCGAAAATTTCAAGATCCAAGACATCTCATCAACAGCCTATAATCCTACTGCGAATGGATTAACAGAGGCGTTCAACAAGACGATTATAAAGAAATTGTCAAAACTTGTGAAGACTAGCAAGCGAGACTAGGATGATAAGCTCGGAGAAGCACTCTGGGTATATCGCACAACTGTACGCACGCCAACCGGAGTGACCCCGTACTCTCTGGTCTACAGGTGTGAAGCAGTTCTTCTGCTCAAAGTTCAGATCCCGTCACTTCGCATCACCCTCGCAACGGAGATGACGATCGAAGAACAAGATCAGAAACGTCTCAAAGAGCTCGAGATGTTGGATGAAAAGCACGTGGAAGCTCAACAACGCATTAAGTTCTACCAAGCCAAAATGTCGAGAGCTTTTAACAAGAAACTACGACAGAGGAGTTTCAAGGAAGCAGATCTGGTCCTCGCTGCTCGCCGACCAATAATCCTCAACTCTAAAAAGAAAGGTAAATTCGAACCCAAATGGAAAGGACCGTTCGTAATAGAGCCAGTCTATTCGAATGGTGCTTATTGCCTGATTACTCAAAACGGCGAAAGGTAATTAATGCCAATCAACGGGAAGTTCATAAAGAAATTCTATCCTTAGAATATTCGGGATAACCCGTTTTAACAAGAAGTTCCTCGT
Organism: Asparagus racemosus; assembly: GCA_037177215.1. NCBI lineage: Eukaryota > Viridiplantae > Streptophyta > Magnoliopsida > Asparagales > Asparagaceae > Asparagus > Asparagus racemosus. Next base: position 9,113 of record JBAKGM010036288.1, read on the forward strand.
GGAGCGTTTTCACCCAATTTCCTTGAGGATAACCCTAAATTTATCTCCTACTACAAATTCCCTCACCGATCAAATTCGTTGACGGTGGGTCTACAAAATTTTCTAGTCCAAGTACCAAAATCCCCTCTTGATTCCTTCCTTGAACAAGAGGTTCACATAAAATTTCCTTCACGCTGGAGATAGAATATAAAATTCTTCCTCTCCAAGCATAAGATCCCCTCCATGATAAATAGGAGGGCTTTATCCTTTCCTCTTCCAGGCCATACCAACTGAAGATATAGGTCAGAATTTGAATTTCTAGCCCAGGTAGTGCTGATTGAAGGTATGCGCCGGGATTTTCAGATCAGGTCATCTGACTAAAAGTCACCTAAATCTTTCTAGGTTTCAGAGTGGAGATCCCACTCTTAATTCTATTTCTTTTTTAGGTACCGCTGACTAAAGGTATGCACTAGAATTTTCATCCCAGGTAGCGCCGACTGAAGGTATGCGTCGAGATTTTCAGATCAGGTTGTCCGACTGAAGGTTGCCTAAATCTTTCTAGTTCTTAGAGTGGAGATCTCACTCTTAGTCCTATCCTCCTCCCAGGTAGCGCCGACTGAAGGTATGCGCCAGCATTTTTAGATTAGGTCGTCTGACTGAAGGTCGCCTGAATCTTTCCAGTTCTCAGAGTGGAGATCCCACTCTTAGTTTCGACTCTTTTCCAGGTAGTGCCGACTGAAGGTATGCGTTAGAATTTTCATCCTAGGTAGCACCGACTGAAGGTATGTGCTGGGATTTTTAGATCAAGTCGTTTGACTGAAGGTTGTCTGAATCTTTCCGGTTCTCAGAGTGGAGATCCTACTCTTAGTTCCATCTCTTTTCTAGGCAGCGCCGACTGAAGGTATACGCTAGAATTTTCATCCCAGGTAGCACTAGCTGAAGGTATGCGCTAGGATTTTCATATCAGGTTTTCTGACCGAAGGATGCCTGAATCTTTCCGATTCTCAGAGTGGAAACCCCACTCTTAGTCCCACCCCTCATCCAGGTAGCGCCGACTAAAGGTATGCACTGGGATTTTCAGATCAGGTTGTCCGACTGAAGGTCACCTGAATCTTTTTAGTTCTCAGAGTAGAGATCCCACTCTTAGTTCCATCCCTCTCCTAGGTAGCGCTGACTGAAGGTATATGTCGAGATTTTCAGATCAGGTTGTCCGACTGAAGGTCACCTGAATCTTTTTGGTTCTCAGAGTGGAGATCCCACTCTTTGTTCCATTCCTCTCCCAGGTAGCACCTATTGAAGGTATGCGCCGGGATTTTCAGATCAGGCCATCCGGCTGAAGGTCACGTGAATCTTTTCGATTCTTGAAGTGGAGATCCCACACTTAGTTTTACCTCACGAGATTTTCGAAGTGGAGATCCCACTTTTAGTTTCTTTCACTGGAAATAGGACAAAAACCCTTCCTTTCTAGCACCCAGAGATAGGAGACAAGACCTCCTTGCTCTCCACCCGTAAGAGATAGGATACGAAACCTTTCTCTCTTGTTTTGAATTTGTAAGCTTCCGGAGATAGGACACAAAATCTTTCTCTCTACTAGCAAGAGATAGGATACAAAACCTTCCTCTCTTATTTCGGATTCGTCCCTTACCTGGAGATAGGAGACAAGATCCTCCTTCCTCTCCACAAGCAAGTGATAGGAGACAAGATCCTCCTTTCCTTGTTTCAAACCCATCTTCATTCGGAGACCGGACAAAAATCCTTCCTCTCCATCATCGAGAAATAGAATATAAAATTCTTCCTTTCCCACATCGATATTTCTGATCCTTTTAATCTAAGATTCATCTTGAGAAATTTGATCCCAAATCCTAAGCAGCGATAGGACGACGCCTCACACGCATCGCCAGGTTAGTCTTCCCGTGAAAAACACGAAGTCTACGTATTCAATATTGTAACATAAAGTTTAAGAGAGTTTCATTTTTTTAGCACAACGTTACGTGCGGGACGAGTTAGACAATCCGCACCCTAGCCCGATTCAAACGGTAGTCGGTAAAGGCACATTAAATCCGTTGAGGGTTGGGGGTTTGCCAATAACCCCAAGGTCAACACCTCACACGTGTGCCGGTTTTAGTCATTTTTCGATAAAAAAAAGGGGCACCAAGGTTCATCTTGGGTAATGTTATCCCAAATCCTAAGAAGAGATAGAGCCAGCGCCTCACACGCGTCGCCGGTTTAGTCTGTTTCTGATGGAAGAAGACACCAAGTTTTATCTTGGAGAAGTTTATCCTGAATCCTAAGAAGGGATAAAGCCTACGCCTAATACGCGTTACCGGTTAAGTTCTTAGCCGCTTTTTAAAGAAAGAGAAAGAACAAAAGTCTACTTATTCAAAATTGCGGCAGGTTGTTAACAAACACCTCAAACCACATCTTACCCGTGTGGGGAATTTTTTCCCAAAGTCTAAGTAGGGATAAAGCCAACGCCTCACACGCGTTGCCAGTTTAGTCTTTTTTCGATTGAAAAAGACACCAAGATTCATCTTGGAGAATTTTATCCCGAAGCTTTAAGAAGGGATAGAGCCAACACCTCGCATGCGTTGCCGGTTTAGTCTTTTACCGATAGAAGAAAGACACCAGAACACTAATCTGGGGAATTTGATTTTGAAGCCTAAGAAGGGATTAAGCCGACGCCTTACACACGTTGCCGATGGGTTAGTCTTCTCGTGAAAAAGACGAAGTCTACGTATTCGATATCGTAGCATAAAGTCTAAGAGGGTTTTATTCTTTTAGCTCTACGTTAGATGCGGAACGGATTTAAACAATCCACATGCTAGCCCGATTCAAACAGTGGTCGGTAAAGGCATACCAAATCCGTTGAGGGTTGGAGATTGGCCAATAACTCCAAAGTCGACACCTAACACGTGCCGCCGGTTTAGTCTTTTTCTGATTGAAGAAGACATCAGAGTTCGATTCTGGGGCATTTTATCCCGAAGCCTAAGAAGGGATAAAGTCAACGCCTCACACGCGTCGCCGGTTAATTCTTAACCATAAAAAAAATAACACTGACATATTCAAAAGTGTGGCGAGTCGTCATTAATGACACTAAAATCCACGCCTTACAAGCGTGGTGAATTTTATTCTAAATCCAAAGAAGGAATAAATCAAGGCCTCACACGCGTTACCGATTTAGTCTTTTTCCAATTAAAGAAGACACCAGAGTTCGATTCTGGAGTATTTTATCCTGAAGCCTAAGAAGCGATAAAGTCAACGCCTCACACACGTTGCCGGTTAATTCTTAATCGTAAAAACAATAACGCCGACATATTCAAAAGTGTGGCGGGTCATCATTAATGACACTAAAATCCATGCCTTACACGCGTGGGGAATTTTATTCTGAATCATAAGAAGGAATAAGTCAACGCCTCACACGCATTGCCAGTTTAGTCTTTTTCCGATTGAAGAAGACACCAAAGTTCGATTCTGGTGTATTTTATCCCGTAGCCTAAGAAGAGATAAGTCTACGCGTAACACGTGTTGTCGAGTAGTCTCGTACCCGTAAAAGAGTACCAAGTCTATGTATTCGGCATCGTAGCATGAAGTCTAAAAGAGTCTCATTCTTTTAGCACAACGTCACGTGTGGAACGGGTTTAGAAATACCACACGCTAGCCCGATTCAAATGGTAATCGGTAAAGTCTTATCAAATCCATTGATGGATGAGGGTTTGCCAAAAGTCCTATAGAGTTATGGTTAATTAGTTCGAATGAAATAAAAGAATCATAATAAATGATGACAACAGATCTGTTGGAACCCCTCCTGCAGTTCGACAATGAGTGAGTCCTACAGCTCAGCCCAGAGAGAGTCCTCGTTGGCGTTTAGAGTCTTCACAGCCCCTTCGGCAAACTTTTATTTTGAGAGCTTCAACTTCTCAGACGTTGCAGTTGAATCTTCTTCGGCGATAGCCCTTGTCAGCTCCAAGACACAGAAGGTCTCTCTCTCCACTTAGAGTTCTCACCTGAGTTGCGCCATTTTTGCCACGCTTGAAGCAAGACGAGCTGACTTCTCGATGAATGCTATCTCAACGTGGCTTCCCCCCGATTCTGTGGCATCTGAACCTTGAGACTGGAAAAGACTCGAGCATCGCACCATGCTTCCGGGCGTGTAGACAGTCAAAAAGTCTAGTCCTGAAGACGAGTGTCACATACCCCCAGTTGCAAAATCGTGAGACTTGAGGTTCGCCTATGAAGTGAAGCTCATCATAACGGTCACGAAGGCCCCGGATAGCTATTCAATGGGGGTGTCACCCATTAAGGGTCAGTCTTCATCCGACTCAACATATTCATGCCCTGGGAACACTCCAAAAAAGGTATACGAGTATAAACTATTTCCTATTTTGTCGAGAAGTTCCCAGAGGATATTTCCATAAAAGAAATATTTTTAGGGATAATTCGATGGACGCCGACGAAGTGTGGAAATTATATCGACGCCGGTCAATGCGTCTCCAATAAGGAAATTCGCCGATACTCCAAAAAGGTATATGAGTATAAACTATTTCCTACTTTGGCCGAGAAGTTTTTGGAGATTATTTTCATAAAATTTTCTTAAGGATAACTCGCTAACTTATAAATGGGTATACAAGGATAAAACTATTTCCCGAAAACTCCAGCAAACATATGAGTATAAACTGTGTTGACGCCGGACAATGCGTCTCAAGGAAATGCCTCCTGCTGTAGACACTGTTTCCTATTCTGTTGAGGAGTTCCCAGAGAATATTTCTAAATATTCTTAGGGATAACTCGATGAACACCAATGAAGCGTATCGACGCCAATCAACACTTTGCCGCCATAGGATTCGCCGATCAACGGTTCGAATCTGGGTGAAATTGGACGCCAGTCAACGTGTTGCACTTCCTGATTGGAGGCTAAAATTCTCCACATATTTTGATGCCAATCAACGAGTCGTAGCGAAGAATTTCCCGATCAATTGAGGAGCTCGTGAAAGGTTTGATGGTTAGTTGAACGACAACTCACCAACACGAGTCAAAAGCAATTAAGCTCAATCAGCTACAGTTCAAGATTTTAACAACGGTCAGGCAATAAATGTAGCACCGTCATGCCTTCAACCATCCTACAAAGAATGGGAGAATCTGAAAGGATTGGAGGAATCGAGTATTGAAGCTAATCTCAAAAGAGATTCATTTATCGACTTCAGGTCAAGATCTCGACAGCGGTCAGTCAAAAAGTGCAGTACCGTAATGCCTTCAGTTATCCTATAAAGAACTGGAGGGTCTGAAAGGATTGGAGAGATCGAACACTGAAGCCATTCATAGGTCCCGTCACACCGACTGAAAGTTGGGGCCTATCATATCCAAAGTATCCCAGGCTCATTCGAAAATCGAGATTGAGACACTTTAGAGGGGGTATCTGTAGGCGTTGAAAATCGCTCATCAGTGCCCGTACAAGACTCAAGACGGTGGGTTGACACCGACGACCCATCAAACAATGCGACCAAGAACCGCTAACGACATAACTACGCCGCGAAAAGCATAAAGCGAGCCGATGAACGCACGAAGTGAGTCGGCAGGGCGCACGAGTCAATGAAGTGACATGTCACGGAATAAATCCAGCGATGAGGCTTCAGGTTAGCGGGACTCAACAAGGCGAGTCGACTGGACTCAGACGACAGCAAGACGGAATCAACCGTATTCAAACGCCACGAAATTACACCGAGCGGATTCTAGATTCGACGGAACGATCAACCGGGTTCTGATCTAACACAACCGGAAAAACCGAACTCAAATAAAACATCGGACGAAATACCAAACGAACAAGACCGGACAACGACCAACAAAACGCCAAGTGGACGCCTCGACCACAGTGCCGAGGCACCAAGGTGCCTTGGCTGACCCCCCCTGTTTAGATGCCTATAAATAGGCCAGGGGGGTTCAGTTCTGAAGGTTGAAATTTTGGAATTTGCTGGAGAGCTCTACGCGAGATCCACGAGTCCTCGTTGCACAGATCCGAGCACCAGCAAAGAAGGGAAGTCAGATCCACAGCCTGTGCAAGCGACGAACTCGTCTACACCAGATCTATATCGCGAGGTAAGGAGTCTAGCTCTGATCTACAGGGATCCGGGTCGGATTTGCAGATATACCCTTTAGGCTAAACTCTGTCTTAGTCCAGGGTCCAGCGCGTGATTTCTCTTGGTAGATCTCACCCGCTCCGACGATCACCTCCTTCGTGAGTTGACCCCCGTCGGTGTTTTATTTCCTTCGTGAAATAAAACTCCCAGATCTGCAGATCTAGAATCCGGATCTCCACTTAGATCGGAATGACGCAGTGGTCCATGGACGAAACAAGTCCCCGTCACAGGCCAAGATACCACGCAAACGAGGATCCGATAAATGGATCCCGCGTTTGTTCAATTGGTTTAAAGTTGTAATCTTTATTTGATTTTTTTCATTGTAAGCCTTATAAAAAGGTGATCTCTTTATTTGAATTTATTTGTAATCCCATAAAGGTGTAACAAGTTCAAATCAATGGAAAAATAAGCAGCTTTATTCCCTGCGAACACCGACTCGAGCACGGTCGCCGATAAGCGGACCCTCTTCTTAAGGGTGAGCTCGGAAGCTCCTCTTTCTTCTTCTTCTTCTTCCCCAGTCTTAACGCTCATTATGTCGGGAGAAGTAAAAAGGACCTTCATTCGAGGTCGCTTCGGAGGACATTGGCGAGGAGAAGGAGCACGGCGAGAAACCCGCGCTGACTCATCCTAGTGAATTAGAGAACGATGGGCCACTTGTAGTATAGGAAAGTCATCTGAAGCTTGGGCTCGGTAGCAGGGAGACTAAACTTCGTATTGATGCAGCTACTTATACTCCAATACCAGGCGCGTGCACTGTCAATAAGACCTCCATGGGTCTTCATCCCCTCATTCAGATTCCCGACGAAGATCGGGTCATAGCCGAATTGACGAGAGAATCGGCAGGGAAGATAAGGCTTAATGCTACAAGTATTCTTGACCCGGAAGACTAGATAATCGGGGCGAATGTTTATCAACCACCGGAAATAGCCAAGCTCCAGCACGGTCCTGTCTCTGTTAGGGTCAGCAGCATCTACAAGCACCTCATCATAATGGCCTAAGAAGTGTGGGAAACACTTAAAGAATTCCCAACACTTAGCGACTTTGAATTGACGGGACACCTCATACCATTGTCGTGCTACCCATTTACATCTCTCTAAAGTTTGTAGCTGGGGGAGTTCAGGATCAACCATCTCGGGCGCTGTCATCAGATCTGGGTGGTGGAAACGAGCCAGGTCATCAGATATGTATACGCTAACTCAACTTTAGTGACCGGGATCTCGTCTGAAGGTTTCTTTCCCCTTTGAGTGAAGCTGATGACTAAGCATCGAAGTCCACTATGGATATCCGCCACCATCGCTGGAAGAAGAGAAAGTCAGCGACCGACAACTAGTTCGATAGCCAGATATAGCACCTCCAAAGGCATGGACTCGGAGACTTGGTGCGGGACCACGCGCTTCTTCAACCATATGGCTAAGTAGCCCGCTGGAAGAGTTTGCAGCCTTATCTATTTCTGTGTATGCCATAGGAAAGTCTTGAATTGGTGCCCTTTGGGATTTTACCCTCAGCAAATGGAGTCGTTTATGACTGAGCCTTCGCCTTCTCAATCAGCTTGTTGATGTCAGAGAGTTTCAGAGGCAGCAGCTCATCTACTTCATCAAGGCCCTCCAAGTGCTTAAACAAGTAGTCATCAAACTACTTCAGGTTGACTTGCAGCCATTTCTTAGCCTTCACATCAGTGGACGTGATTGGCGTATGATAGTGGCAGGTTAACTCTCACAATATATTATATCCTGTGTAGCCCCTCTCTTTCATCTATTTCAGCTAACAGTTGTTGGGGAAGTATTCCTGATACGGCGCGTCACCCATCGGAAGGCCCGATACCTTCATCATCTTGTGGAGCGGCATGCCCAACTCCCCGTTCCTTGTCAGGAAGGTATTGGTATCCTGATTATAGATCTCCAAGAGCGCGAAGAAGTGGTTCACGCTGATGGGGAGCCCATACATGCTAGCTCGAATGGGAATATACAAGCCCTTCTCCTGAAGTTCCAGACCCCACTGACCAAGGACATATTCAGTCATCCTTGACCGCCATCAGTCACCAGAAGAGTCGACCCAACCGAAGCATCGGTACTTCTTTGCTGGCAGCTCCCTTCCCATTCTGGCCAGTTGATTCTTTACAATGTCAGCCTGGATCATCAGCTCATCGTGAGGTGGATTATCTTGACCCGTGATCCCGAGATGAAGTCCATGAATGTAGCCCCTATCACTGGAGTCTAGGGTGGCACCTTGGCTAACATACTCACAATGAATACGCTCCTAGTCCTCATTCAATCTCTAGGACATATTCCTTCTGACCGATAGGTTGCGCAGATGCACCAGTGAGTGATGGCGGGGAAAAGCAGGCAGATGCAGACGAGCACCGTTGCCTCCATATAGCCAGGGCTCAGAGCGAGAGGAGAGAATCTCTGGGTCTTCAAAAGAATCCCCGAATAAGAAGCTAGACTTCTATATGAAGTCAGTGGAGCCAGTGGTCTTCACCAATGGAGCGTCATTTATCATCCTCCGCAACGTACGGCGATCCCCTTGCTATAGCAACTCTAGTAATTCTAGAGCTGCACTGGGGCCAAGTAGGGGACCCTCAGCTATCTATGGTGCCTCATGAGAAGAGGAGAAAACAGTGCTATTCAGCCCACTTGACTCACGGGCAGTAAACGCTGTAGCAGGAAATTCCACTGCAAAGGATAGAGACATATATATCAGAACAAGTCCAAGGACAACCACTAAGCATAAAATACACTTAGTTAAAAAAATCAAAAAAATGAGAGAACTCTCTTGCAGTAGCTGAGACAGTCCAAACTATCTCGCAATTGCTGAGACAGTTCAAACTGTCATGCCAATGGCGACACAGATCAAACTATCTCGTCGTTGCGAGGCAGCCCAAATTGTCTCGACAATGCTGAGATAGTCCAAACTGTCTCGCAAGCACAAGATGGTTAAAACCTCATTTTCTTGATTTTACGAGTATTTTGACAATGCAAGATACTTGTTTTAGTTCATATCCTCATGAAGGAGGATCTCAACTCTTCCCGAATGCCTCGCGAAGGAGAGCAAACGAGGATTTTTACATAAAAATCCCATTTTTAACACAAAATGCACACTTTCATAAAAAAAAAAGAAGAGAACCCCACCCCAAACGCCGGGGTGCTTGATTCATTGATCTCGAAGGATCCGGAGGCAGATTTGCCCCTAGGAGCAAGAGATCTCTTGGGAGACATGGTCAAAATCAGGTTTTTTTGTTCAAAAAGTCAGATTTTGATGGATTTTGATGGAAATCGAGACTAGATAATCTTGAAAAGGCAAAGAATCGAGGGAGGGAGTGTCGAGTTTGATGGAGGATCAAGAAAAGACGTGGTTTTGTGAAAAAATCGATCAAAATCAATCAAATCCAAACGAAACCAAAAACCCTAGACCCAAAAGAGATCTTTTCGAGTGAAGGAGGAGAGATCTGCGTAAATGGAGTGATTTTCAGAGATCTTATAGAGGTAAGAAGGAATTTGGAAGGTTTTTGAATTCTAAAAGGCGGGTTAAGAGATGAAAAAAAGACCCAAACTACCAGGTTATAAAGCCCAGACCCGACGTCGGCCCCTTCGAGCATGACACTAAACGTGTCTTGGCCGAAGGTGACCTAGCGAGACACCAAAAAGTGTCACGCCCAAAGGACATCCATAAACTGTCTCGCCAATGCAAAATTTGACGGTTAGCCTCTGTACATGATTTGAGATGTTTCACGTGATTATCTCCACTATGATCCATAAACATGATCTTTTCGAATGGTGCATCAAAACAATTTGGCCTCGTGTCACAATAGGAAGTTTTTCTTCAAAGTTTATCATTAAAACAAATAGTTTGATTCTAGAGGCTCAACAAATTAGACGGTGCCTTTCCTCTAAATCCTTACTATGGAAGAAGAATCATATG
>JBAKGM010036405.1:0-19117 GCA_037177215.1 Asparagus racemosus
TAATTAGAATAGTAGTCGACTAGTAAAGTTTTGTGTCTAAATATTAGTTTCTGTCTTTTCACAGAATAGTCGACTAAAATACAATGTAGTCGACTGCTTATGTCTTAGGCATATTTCAAGATTCTGTGTTTTACAGTATAGTTAACTACTATGCACAGTATAGTTAACTACTATGCACAGTATAGTCAATTACTAAGAACTTTTACTTAAAACACAATTTCTATCAAAATACATAATAGTCAATTACTGTGCATAATATAGTTGACTACTAAGCTTTTACACTTAATATACAGTTTCTGTAAAATTACAGAATAGTCAACTACTATGACTATTAGTCGACTATGAAGACATTTTTCTGTCTTTTCAGTTTTTATTTTTGTATCTATTCTTAGCCGTTTATATCCATTTCTTTAATTGAAAAAGTGTCTTTTCAAAGGGATATATATAGATTAAAAGTTAAGAAACATATACAACTTTATTCATCCATAACCTTTGATTTTTGAATATTCAAAAGAGAGAAAATTTTGAGAAAAATAGCAATTCACTGAATTTTTTGTCTTTGTGATTACATACAAATCACTTGGGCATTTTCTAGAGTTTAAAAAGATTCCTAAGCCACTATTTCACATCACAATACATCAAGGCTTATAGGGATTGTTGTTCTTGTTTCCATAAAAGTTCTCTCTTGGGTTTTGAGAGGTGTTGATCTCTTAGTGAAGAGATTGTTTGCAATTTGCATAGTCTTGCAAATTGGTCAGATTTGATTTTTAATTTTGTAATTGTTTTTTAAAATCATAGTGGAAATCTCAAGTGGGATTTTCTTGGGACTGGATGTACACTGGGGAGGTGGAACCAGTATAAAATTTCTTGTGTTTGTGTTGATTATTTTCTGCGATTGTTGCTGTCTTTATTGCAATTTATAATCTATTTTGCATAATTTTTATAAAATACTATTCACCTCCCTCTAGTGTTTTTAGTGTGTTAGATCAGTGATCCTAAAATACCTTCATTGATAAGACGATTTTAGACTTAGGGACGAGTGTCAATTTGTTTCCTTATTCGGTGTACCGGCAACTTAGTGTAGGAGAACTTAAACCAACCAGATGCACATTATAGTTAGAGGATAGATCCATTAAAATCTACATAGGAGAGATAGAGGATGTTCTAATTAAGGTAGGGGAGTTTATTTTTCCTATTGAGTTCATAGTCTTGAAAACACAGCCTTTTTCCAATCCTAAGGGACGGATTCCAGTCATTTTAGGAAGACCATTCTTAGACAATTCAAATGCTCTGATTAACTATGGAACCAGTCAAATGACGTTATCATTTGGGAACATGACTGTAGATCTCAACATCTTTAATTTAGGGAATCAGCCGAGTGATCCATTAGATCAACCTCTAGAAGTGACCTTCATTCAAGGAACAAAAAACAAAGATTTAGAAGAAGAATATGAGTCAGACTCGAGTTTTGAGGAGATCTTCACTGATGAACTCAAGATACTAGAGGAGTTAGAATGTGAACTAGTATTTAAGAAGAAAAGCACTGAGTCAGACACAGGTTTCACTAATGTCAGCTGTGAAGAACTATTTGCAGAGGAGCTTAGGTTCCTGGAAGATATAGAATAATCAGCCTATCATACCTCAACCATGAGCCTTGAGTTTGAGGAAATTTTTAAAGAAGAACTAGTTGTGTTAGGATAAACATTCATTCATATGGAACATAAGTTCAAATTTGAGACTAGCTTTCTAACTTATCAATACCATAAACTCAAGATACATACCTACCATCAATTGCTACAAAATTTATTGAAAAACTCAGTGTATAGAATTTAAGCACATCTTTGAGTTTATCATTTTAGACTCCTTTAAAATATGGGGTAGAATTTTCAGCAATAAGGTAGGAATTGATGTAGAGTAATAGCTTTTCATTTTCAATATTTTATTCTACATCTTTACTCTTTGTCTCAAAATAATTATAAAAAGAAATTATTCTTCTATCCTTTGAGAGTTTCTCTTTCCTTTGAACAAAAAAAAAAAAAAAAACAAGAAAAAAAGAAAAAAAAGAAAAAAGGATAAGTGAAAATTCTTTTGGCTACATCCTCCTTATACCAAAGGTAATTACATATTTTTATCATTGTTCTAGGTCGACCAAACAAATGTAAGTGCTTTATTTTCTATCTGCTTTACTTTGTGCATCATAGAGTTTGTATTGAGGACAATGTAAAAAATATTTCTTTGAGTAAAAACTAGCTTCAATTAAACTATTTAAATATATCAAGTGAATTAATTATACATTGGCTTATTAAATTAGTAAATAGACTAAATTTTATGGGTATATTCATTACAAACCCTCACGAGACTACAAGTCATCCTCTAGACTAACAAACACTTGTTGTATGTGCTAAATACAACTGTGATTCCTGCGAAAGTGAGTTAGGATTTTCTTTCTTTCTTTTTATTTTCTTTTTTTTACTAGATGACTAGCAAAAGTTTAGGTGTGGGGGTATTTGATCGTTATATTTTATTACACTTTTATACCTTCATTATCTATCTTCTTTTGAATTAAACATCTACTAATAAGTGTAATTATCTTAATTTATAGGAAATAATGTATTAAAGAATAAGAGCCCAAAAGATCTCAAAACTTTCGCATCTTTCTACCCTTATTGAAGCCTAAGATAAAGAGAAAAGAAGCCCATGAAAGTCCACACAAAAGAGCCAAAGAAATTCAGTCAAAAGAAAGGGAATCGAAGAAGTATCGATACCCGTATCGATAGCAGTATCGATATCCACATCGATAGCAATATAAATACCTAGTAAACAAGTACGAATCAAAGTCTAAAATTGTGTAACTTAGGGGTTAAGTTTAATCTAAGGGCTAATATTGATTGGAATACTCTTTAAATAGGGCTAGATAGTGAGGGTTTAAAGTGTGAAAATTTTTATAAAAACTCCATTTAGAGAGGAGAGTTACTCTTAATTGAGAAGACCTTCTAAATGTAGGCGTTGAAAATCGCTTATCAGTGCCCGAACAAGACTCGTGACGGTGGGTTCACGACTGACGAACCATCGAGCGATACGACCAAGAACCGCTGACGACGCAATCACGCCACAAAACGCATAAAGCGAGCTGACGGATACATGAAGTAAGTCGGCAAGGCGTACAAGTCAACAGAGCGACATATCGCGAAATAAATCCAACAATGAAGCTCCAGGTCAGCGGGATTCAATGAGACGTGTCGATCAGACTCGAGCATTGACGTGACGGAATTAACTGAACTCTAGCGACAACGCTATGCCAATCGGATTCTGGAATCAACGGAACAATCAACCGAGCTCGAAAACACCAGAAAACGGGTCAAAACAGGCAAAAATCGACTGAACGTTGAAGGAGCATGCCTTGGCCGAAAGAACTTCGGCCTTGGTCGAAGATTGCTTCGACCAAGGCCGAAGCACTTCGGCCTTGGCCGAAATGCTTCAGCTAAGGCCAAAACTGCTTCGGCCACTTGGCAGAAGTAACCCCCCTTCTCTCTCTTGTTTGCTATAAATAGGAGGGGGTATTCTCAGTTCAAGGGTTGGAAAATTTTGCCTGCGGTTGGAAAATTGGAGATTTCTGGCACGAGTCTACGAGCTCTTTCGCACAGATCCAAGCACCGGCGAAGGTCAAAAAGTCAGATCTACGTCCCGTGCAAGCAAGCGGTTCAGTCCACGTTAGATCTACGTAGCGAGATAGAGACTCGAGCTTGGATCTACGATGATCCAGGTCAGGTTTGTGGATCCAGGTCAGTGTGTGATTTCTCCTAGTAGATCTCACCCACTCCGGCGATCATCTCCTTCGTGAGATCGATCCCCGTCGGTGATTTATTTCCTTTGTGAGATAAACACCCCCAGATCTGCAAATCTAACATCTAGATTTATATTCAGATCAGAATTGCGCGGTGGTCCATGGACGAAACAAGTCCCCGTCACAGGCCAAGATCCCACACAAGCGAGAATCCGATAAACAGATCCCGTGTTTGTTCAGTCGGTTTAAAGTTGTGATATTTATTTGATTTTTTCGTTGTAAGCCTTATAAAAAGGTAATTTTTATTTGAGTTTGTTTGTAATCCCATAAAGGTGTAACAAATTCGAATCAATAGAAAAATTAGCAGCTTTATCCACCGCAAACACTCACCAGTCAAATCAAAATAGAATTGGATGATGACACGTGCCCCCACAATGATCAGGAACCCGTAGGCATGACATTAGGTAGGGTGTACTCAAACGGTGACACATGTCGACGATGCTTTTTCATGCAATTTCCATAAATTTAGCACTTCTGAGTTTTGATCAGTCCTCTATGCGCAGTTAAGCCTCAATGAGTTTTGATCAGTCCTCTATGCGCAGTTAAGCCTCAAGGACTTTAATCTACAATCGAAACTTGATTCTTCATAGGGGTTCAACTTATTCAAATCACAACATACAATGCATACAAACATGCCAAGTAACCTGATGAAAAAGGAGAACTAACTGAAAAGAGTTCTTCATTGATTGCAAAAAGAAAAGGTTACAACACAGTTACATGATGAAGAGAAAAGAAAGAAGGAAAAAGAGACGATGGAGAAGGGCCCCTTCAATAACTTGGTCCCAAGCAGTTCTCTTTTGGCTCCTTCTTTGACCGCATAAACCCCTTTTGAAGACTGGGTCCTATGTGTCCCTCTTTGGGTTCCTTCTACAGCCATATGGGAGTGTTCACCTGAGTATCATATGTAAGCTTGAGCTCCTACAACTCTTTCTTGGTAGTGTCTAGCACTTGCGTCGAGCTACTAATAATGTGGTGGAGCAATTCATTGTCTGCCAATGTCTTCTACATTTGAACCAGGTGTGAGCATGCAAAACACATAAAAGGCAATAGATGTCATCTTCAAGTTACTGGAGGATGCAAGGATGGAGCATCATGATCACCTAAAGATTAGGGAAAAGATGAAAGAAAGATGGATATAATGAACACTCCAAACCCCCTTCTATAAAAGAATTCAACCAATTCATAATCAAATTATTTCAACTCATTAAATGGTGAAAAGACTTGATGAGCCATTAGCATGAAGCTATTCTCAACATATTTGACTACTTCATCCCTCGATTGGTGAAATTACGCAGAGTTTTGAACTGTTGACTAAAAGCTACACAAGGCCTAAATGCTCCACTGAGTTATATTCCACGTTGACTAAAAGCTACACAAGGCCTAAATGCTCCACTGAGTTATATTCCATGTAACTACCAAATTTTAAAAATGCAGAACTAAATGGAGTCATAAAACTTAATTGCAACTACGTTAAGATCAAAATCACAACAAGATCAAACAAAACATAACGGTTCATTGCATTGAATGAAAGTCAAGATTACAAGGATTAGACGTTACAATCAAGGCCAAAATGCCACAACCACTACAGTCATCATCAAAAGAGGACAAAGGAAAAAACTAAAAGAAAAGAAAAGGGAAATGATTGTCACGAGCACTTGACGCTATTGTCTTCTTCACCAGAAGAGGCATCCTCTAAGCTTATTCCGAAGCACACCAAACACCACATGAAATGCCAGAGAGAGTTGAACATTCCACCAAGTTCACTCTTGAGTTTCCATGCCTCAAGATCCTTATCATGAAGACGTCGCAGAAGACTATAGTTGGCTTCAGTTAAGGCCACATCCTCAATCTGAGAAGTCTTAACCACAACACAGAGATGCATGGCCTCATTTTCCAATTCCCGTACAAAGGTGAAAGCCAATCTTAGCGTAGGCTCCAATCTAACCATTGGCATTGTCTTGGACAATGTACAAATCCACTTGGGTGAACTATCACTAGGAGATATAATGACTAAGATCAGAGAAAGAGATAAAGGAGAGGAATCAAATTCATGAGTGGGGAAATAGTTCCCTATCCCATCCTCTACTTACAATGAGTGTGGGCTAATCGATGGTGGCCATGTGGCAAAACCACATCTTTTGGAGACGTGATTATAACCGCACTACACTCGAGTGCTCAAATAAATTAGGCAAGAATGTCGACAAGTCATTCCAGCTTCTTTAGGCACGATCTGCTTGCATTAAGTTTGATGCAGCATGTGCTTTGTACTCGCTCAATTCTTAAACAAATGAAGAGATCAATTCAAACATTATCCCAGACAGAGATAAGTTACACATAATGAAGAAAAAGAGCTTGATTCATTGCAACACAAATGCCAGAAAATGGACTTACTACTTCGGTTCATCATTTATAACCATGAGAAAAAAAAGAGAGAGACAACAACGCAAACAAAGCAAGAAATAAAAGACTGATGCAACAAAAACAAAAGAACAAAAGGTGCCACCATGGTGGAGATCATTCATAGTCGTTGCCATAATCATTGTTATTGGAGGAGATGTTAGCAAGGCTCCCACCCAGGCACCTTATGGTGGTGAACATGTTGTCGACATCATAGTTAACATTCTATATCTCGCGCTTCACTTTGCTTAGGTTGCAGAGCAGATGCTTTAATTCTTGGTGAGGGATTCACAATCCTCCTGAAACCTCTTCACTACATTTTGGAGGAGCCTAACTTCATCCTTCTGATACTAAACTTGCTCCCACAATGCCTTCGTCGAGGGAATTGTAGCAAGCGCCATCTCTAGCAATGATGATTGACGAGAATGTTGAAAGGCCCGACTGGTCGATATCATTGAAGCTTTTACAAAAGTAAGAGAAATGAATGAAAGAGAAAATAGATAAAACTACATGCAATGAGTATTTACCACACATCCTCTATTTATAAAGAGAAGTATCCAACCAAAAGTTGCTACGTGGTGCGATCATGTTGCCCAAGATATGATTAACTAGGTAATTAAAGGGGATGAGAATACAAACAAATAGTTGTTCCTGCTTGAACTATACCCAATCTACCCACTTGAGTTTTCTCCACTCATATTGTAAGGAGCACACAGTTTGCTCACAATGAATGTTATTATGACGCACGATCCATATGTGCTTAATTTACTGATAATGTGCGTATTCAGGCGTACACAATTTTTAACAACAGATTAGTTGTGCATAAAAGGGTGTTTAGTTACATCCATCAAAGCCAAAAGACTACCATGTAACAAGAAACTACTATTGTTAGTCTTCACTACAAGCTGCGAGTATGTGAAAAGACAAAACACAAAAAGAGAGTTTGAACAAATGCAAAATAGAGAACAACTTCTTTTTTTGAAAGTCCATGACTGGATTATAGAGACTCCATCCTAGGGACTAGAGAGCAAAAAATAGGAAGACACACACACACACACAAGAGAAAAAGAAGAAATAGCGGCGATAGCTAAATACTTTAGAGTCCTTGCTACTCGAGAGCCAAGGATTCTTGTGGAGGTGATGCTCCAGCTTCATGACCCTCATCTCCATGTCCCAGCACCGGTGCTTCTAACGGGTGCACTCCTCATCATCTATCAGTGACTCCTCAACTTGGGCATCGATGACCTGTAGGAGGCTTTCCCACTTTTCCCATAAGAGCTCACTTAGTTGATGGAGAAGCTGAACCTTCTGCTCCATGCTACTCGTGAAGTTAGCCAAGCGCCGGGGGAATTGCTTGATTTCCTTCTTGGATAACATAATCTTCAAAAGACAAGGGGAGAAGAAGAAAATGGTAAGGGTTAGAGAAATGAACTCTGAACAGGGCCTATTAATATGCAAGCGCACCCAATGAGTATGTGACATGTTGTAAAGGCACTTCATGAATTGTTATTATGTGATTTGCCCCAAAGTCTTACCCGCATCAACGCACCCTCCTGACACCATAAATAATACTTTATGTCTGAATCTGAAAGGAGTCCACGACGGTTCCAATTAACGACCACTCAGTTTTGAAAGAACAATTTGTTATGCCCAAAGGGGCTATGCATAGATCTTCTCAATCATTCAATTGGCTGCATGTCTAGACATAGAAGAGGGTACGCTCGGTACAGCCAGATCAACTGAAATCATATGCAATTATTTGACAAAACATAAGACACCTAATTATTTATTGAAAACATAGAATATTATACAATAGCTTAATCTTATAAGTGACAAGAACAAGCCAAAAAGCAAAAAGCAAAAAAAAAAAAAAACAAATACAGAGAGTGAAAAGAGAAAAGGAAAGAAAAGAGGCAATCTCCTAGCGTGGATGACCGATTATTTTCTCTCCGAGTCTTGACTAGTAGAGCTCCAAGGGTCCTTGTGAAAACACCATTGAAGCCTACAGACGATACTTCGTAGATCCCAACATCGAGATGGCCACATGAACCACTCATTGTACTCTGTTTGCATCTCCATCAACTAGTTCTCTATGACCCACTCAAAGTTTGCCTTTTTCGCTAGCAGCATGTCCACCTTGAGGACCCTTGGTGGTCGTCACCAGTTATTTCCTGAATCGCTCGATCTCCAACTCCATACAAACAAAAGGCATCAAAATGAGAGTAGTAGTTGATAGAGATATCATGGCAAAAGAAGTCCAACCGCTAACCTTCCTTTATGAGGAAGGTGATTAGACTACTCAAAAACTAAAAAAAAAGACCCTCATTAGGACTTAACTTTTGAATTGGCTTCGCCCATGTTGTCTACGTGCTACGACCAATGCGCTCATCAACGCTCTAATAGGTCCCCCGTTAGACTTCAAAAGGATGTCTCTTATCAAAATGACATTTGACCCAAGTTCTAAGAGTAATAAAAAGGGAAAACTACATTAATATTCTCATCAATACGCATGCGACATGGCGTCGTCAAGCTCCTCAGTATGCCTCTGAATGACATCATCATGATTTGAATGGCCAGCTCCATTAGAGAGTTGCGCCAAATAGAGTCAAGTCTGATAAGATTTCTCATTACATTTTTTCCAAGATACGCATCCATCAAGCTCATTAGTATGCCTATAAATGTCGCTAACTCGATGACAACTTCAAGCTCCTTAGAACGCCTCTAAAAGACATTATCATGACTCGAATGGTTGGCTCCATAACACAGTTGCTAGAAAATAGAGGCATGTCTCAGAATATTCTATATTACGCCTCTTCCAAGACAAGCATCCGTTAAGCTGATTAGCATGCCTCTAAACGTTGCTACCCTAATGACATCATTAAGCTCCTCGGTACACCTCTGAACGATATCATCGTGACTCAAACGGCTAACTCCACAAGGTGGTTGTGCTAAATAGAGTCAAGTCTCTAAATATTTCACATTACACCTCTTCTAAGATAAGTGCGTGCCAAGCTCATCAGTATGCTTCTAAACCTTACTATCCCCATAACATCATCAAGTTCCTCAACATGACTCTGGATGACATCATCATGACCCGAATGGCTAACTCCACAAGGGAATTGAGCTAAATAGAGTCAAGTCTTAGAATGTTCATCGTTACACCTCTTCCAGGATAATCATCCATCAAGCTCATTAGTATGCCTCTAAATGTCACTACCTGGAAGCTCATTAGTATGCCTCTGAATGTCACTACCTGGAAAATATCGTCAAGCTCTTCAGTACGCCTCTGAACAAACTCTCATGACTCAAACGGTTGACTCCACAAGAGTGTTGCGCCAAATAGAGTCAAGTCTCAGAATGTTCCACACAACACTTCTTCCAAGACAATCATTGATTAAGCTCATTAGTATTCCCCTGAAGAAGTCACCTACTGCTAAGTTCAACAAAACACCTCTGTTGGGGAATCACCGAAGGACTAATGAAACAATCCTCTGAAGAGAATAAACTATCGAATTCATCAATGCACCTTCAGCAGTAACACTCCCTCTAGACATAACACCATTCCACCAATTGGTATTAAACATGTCAATTTCAAAAAAAGAAAAAAGAAATCACCCGCCTGAAGAAATTTAAAGTTTTTAGAGATCCAGATTCAGGAATTCCTGAAACTAGAAAGGGACCTTGTAGGTAGTTAAAAATTATATATCATTCAAGAAGGATGAGTTAAACATAAAGATAAAGCTCTAGAGATAAGTGGGTCATACTACACTTACCCAACAAAGACACGAAAAAGGGCTAAAGGAAAGACGAAGCCAAATCTCGAAGTACGGAAAGACATAAACTGGTGGAACACAATTCGGCACAAACCCAAAACTCTTTGCAGACCTAAACTGGTGAGTGGTATGGAGATAAGAAAGGACCAACCCCATAGAACCCAGACTCTGTGGACTGTACAGACGACAAGAAACTGCTGACATGATTTGACTTCTCCATCACATGTCTAATCACAATTGTTACCCATTTAATGCATTAACTTTGAGAAGCCTATGACACACATATTACCCATTTAATGCATTAACTTTGAGAAGCCTGTGACACACATAAGTCGAGGCACGCGGTCCCGAGACATGACACCACCAAACCAAGTCTAATGCTCAAATTGCTCCCACTAAGTTTGGTGGTCACGATATGAAGAATTCATTAGATGGGAGTAATGATGACAATGATCTCTCACTAGCTACACAAGAATTGGGTGCTACGCCGTATTTAATGTGAGGTGACTAAAGAGATAGTGCCTATAATGATGAAGAGGACACACGGGATGTCACACCCACAATGAATTTAATAAAAATCTAGCGAACTGATGGATGTTATAAATTAGTAGCACGGCTAACGCATGGCTACAAACCCAACTAGTCGTAGACGAACTTTGCATGCAATTTAACATGAACCTTATAAATACCCCTTTTCATTTATTTTTAGAAGAAGAGGTTTTTTTGAGAGCATTGATTGCGCCATTACTATCCTCCACCCATTCTTCAACATCCCGAAGGTTAAACTACACAGGGAAGAAGCTCACCTTGTGAACTTTGTTCATCTCTAGCCCTTAATGCTTGATCTTCGATCTTGTGTCGGCATAGTTACATTGCAATTGTTCTTTGATCCTTGTTCATGTCAAGAACCTTCGAAGTAGCTCATTTCAATCTCATAGAATTTTTTAAAGAATGGTGCTATTTTATTCATATGGTCGACAGAGCTGATGTTTAGTCTCTTCCGATATAGCTTTCTAGAATCTCAATTGTAACTAAAGACATTGTAATATCATTTATTCTTTTCCATAGAGTTTAATAAAAGAGAGCGTCTATTTTATTATCTAGAATCTTTGTGAATCTTTTAATTGAAAACACTAGGCACTTTTCTCCTAATGCTTCCAACTCCTAAAAGCGAAGTTAGCATTTTCGCCATGGTCATTTGTGTCAGCAATGCAGTGCAAAGTGATGATATTTAGAGTTCCTACAGGATGACGGTTACACATATGTAGACCAAGTCAAACAGGGTGTTCCCTATCAGATAGCTAACCATGGTGCGATAAGCCTAAAGGATGTCACCCAACTTTTCATCCCAGTCATATTTGTTCCCTAAGATGAAGTTGTTCATTATCTTGATAATAGTCATGCTGAAGGCTTTTACCAGTCCATTGGCCATAGGTTTGTAAGGCGTGGAGGCTACATCTTTCCTCGGGAAATTGTTGCAGAATCGCCCGTATGTATGACTAATGAACTGAGGTCCATTATCATGGACAATTCTCTTTGGTATGTCAAAATAGTATATGACATAGTGTTTGAGGAAATTGACCATATTTCTCATCTTGATCTTCTTCAAGGGTACCATTTTGGCCCACTTCGAGAAGTAATTGGTTATGACCAAGATGAATTGGTGTCCTCTAGTCAATGGTGAGCTAATTGGACCAATGATATCCGTGCTCCATGGTTTGAATGGCCATGATGGCATGATTCAATGGAGATATTCTAGTGCCTGATAGATGAAATCGATGTGGTATTGATAAATTGGGCATCGCCTAGCATGCTCCATTGCTTCGGTGACCATCATTGGCAATAGTATCCCAAATGCCAAAGTCATTCATGAAGTTTTAGGCTCAGCTGATGGGCTCCATCTATACCCCTATGGGCTTCGCTCTCTGCTCTTTTAGCTTCAATCATGGATAGACACCATAGAAGTACCCTATCAAATGAGCGATGATAGAGTGTCTTTGTGCCAACGTATTAGTAGAACCTTGTGGAGTGCCTTTTAACCAAAGTTTCCTCCTTCGAATCCTCGACAAGATTCCCTAAAGTACATAATCAATAATGGGGAATCTCCAATCTTGACCCCTTGGGATAACTATCACCATGTTAGCCTTGGTGACTGTGAGTGCCTTGAGTTCTATCTTTGGACAATACATCTGCCCACCATCACGTCTCGATGAGCTCCGTGGGGCAATGCCAAAGTAGCTGCTAGTCCTGCCAATGCATCTGCTTAAGTGTTTTGTGACTGTCCCACATGCGCAATGTTGATTTTACAGAATTCTTCCATCATCCTCTTAGTTTTGTTATAATACGAAAGCAAATGTTCATGTTTGACTGTGTACTATTTATTGATTTACTTGACTATGAGTTGAGAATCTCCTTTGGCTTCAAGATACTGAACCCCTAGTTCTTTTGCTAATTTGAGTCTTATCAATAGAGTAATATATTCTGCTATGTTATTGGAATATGGTTTTCTCAAAGAGAAGGACCACAGAATGATATGGTTTCCTTGCGTGATGAAGACAATCTCGATCTCATCAATGATGTTCTGGTCCTACTCTGGAGGCACCGTCAAATCACTTCTGCCAAATTTGTTTATTAGTTGCTATGTTAGCCTCACAAACCTCATCTAGGATGTCCTCATGAAGCTTTGAGTATTCGGGACCAGATGACTGGTGAGAAAATAGACTAAAACTTACTCCTTGATCGCTTTCTAGGGCACAAACTCCATGTCATATTAAGAGAGCAAGGTGGCCTACTCTGCTAATTGTGAATTGAGTGATCTAGGTTTCGTCATCAAAATACAAAGTGGATTTACTCGGGATACATGACAAAAATCCAGAGAGGATTTACTAGGGATACAATGTGGATGAATTGTTCGATGTGGTAATGTCACATTTTTTGAACAGCGAATTTGAGGGCTAGGCATTCCTTCTTGATCGGATTGTATCCATACTCAGCTCCTACTATCGTATGGTGGTAATAAATGACTTATTTATGGTCTTGATTATTTTTCTCAACTAATATGGTGCTGAATGAATGATCCTAAGACTTCATGTATAGGATAAATGGATTCCTCATAGTTGGCACAACAAGAACCATAGGAGTGATAAGATAGGTCTTAATCTCATCGAATACCTTTTGACATACCCCATCTCGTACGAAAAAAATATTTTTGTGCATTAGCTTGGTGAAAAGTTAGCATGGACCAGAGAGATTTGAGAGGAATCTTCTGATTTATGCTAATCAGCCCTAAAAACTTAGGAGTTATTTGAGATTTCTTGGAGGAGGCATTTCTAAAATAGCCTTTATCTTGTTCGGGTCGAAATTAATTTCCTTTGTAGTGATGAAAAACCTGAGGAACTTCCCTCTAGAGACTCTAAAGATTGACTTTGCTAAGTTAATCTTAAGATCGTGTTTCATCATCATGTTGAATGCTATTCTTAGATAATGCAAGTGGTCTTCTTTCCACCTGCTCTTAACTACTAAATCATCCACATAGCATTCAACAGTCTTTTGCAGGTGTTCGCTGGAGATCTTGCTTATCACACATTGATACATCGCTTTCACATTCCTTAGGCCAAACAAGATCACCGATAAAATAGAGTGCATGCAAGTTAACCCTGGGTTTGCCATTAGTGTCATCATGAGGGGAATGTTACACTTCTTTCCGATACCATTGCACCAACTCTGAAAGAAGTGAAACATTCCTCTCATGATGACACTGATGGTTGCATGCACTCTATTTTCGATAATTCTAAGTTCCCCGTTAAGTAAAGTGGCATTGTATGTTTGATGGATGGTATGAGCATATCCCTTTCAGAGAATGTTACCGTAGGAAGGTCTCCCTCCATGAAGTGGAGCCGCCTGCATAAGTGGTCTTTAGTGTTTTCCTCTGATAGTTGGATTTATGTGAGATAAGCTTCAGGGTCACTTAGAGCCTCTTGTAATGCTATTTTAACCTCCTAGGCTAAGTCGAGCACTCTCAGAGTGTCATCCTAGCTAAAATATTAGCAAGTTATGTTAGGATGTTAAATGGATGTGATCTACTAGGTCTAAGCCATTTTTTATTTACCCTTGGGGCTACAAGAGGTGGTACCATTGTTAGATTGATTATCTAATTGATCGATAGGGCTTGGTGTTCCTTCTGATCGACCTGGCCATATTATCGACATTACACACCTTTCCCTTCCCTTTCGCATCTTTTTAGCCTGGTTTGGTGGAGGTCCATTGCTTGTCATTGACAAGATTGGGGTGAGCCCACATGAGTTCTCCTTTAGAGAGAGTCACAAGGTTTAGTACTTTAGCCTACTACCTATGTTGATCATAGTTGATAAGTTTAGCTCTGCTTTCAAGATTGGCATTACCTCATCTATAGCATTCACGCTTGGCAAATCTCTAGATTAGACTGAGATTTAATCCACTGAAACCTACTTCTAATCTTCTTTAGCTCTAAAGATCTAAATTCATATAAACTTTGAATCTTTTCTATCAACACAATGCAATACTTTGAAGGGTGCCTAAGAAAGCAGTGAAAGAAGTAATAGTTTGGGTCATCAATGCGACCTTCTTCTTAGAGTTTCTTTGGTTTCCCAAGTTTGATGAATCTTCCCTTAATAAATGCTTCAGACACTTCCAAGATTGCTTGCTGCTTACAAACATAATCTCTATCGGGGTCTTGCTTGAACTGATTCTGTTGTTGTGAAGGATCTTTACCCTAGTATTGTCTAGGCAGAGGTACCCGATTGTAGTTAGGATTAACATTGGGATGGTAGTTGTTGTTTGCATTCCAATTGCCATTTCAGTTGTTATTCTACCATCTTTGTGGTTGTGATTGAGATTATGGTACATGTGGTTGTGATACATCAACTGCCGTCACTATCTTCGCCTTCCAGTTAGTATGCGATTTACTGGTGTTAGGTTTAACTTTGCCTCCACCATTGTACAGCTTATCTAGAATGTCACTGAGTCAAATCATGGTGACTTCGGTCCTGTCGGTATTCTTGATTAGTTCTTTCTAGGCTTTTGAGTCAATGACACCCAGGTATTTAAGGATGTTATCTAGTAAGCCATCACGACAAGCATTAGTGATGAACTTTTCAGACGTTGCACCCTCTAATTCTAGGTTGAGTCAATGCAATCTCTCAATCTAAGTTTGGATCTTCTCCCCCAGATTGTAAACTTTAATTTTTACTCTTTGATAGGTTACTTCAGAGTCAATTTTATGGAATCACTCGATTAATTTCATTTTCAAGTCCTTCAATGAATTTATAAAAACTAATGACAAGCTCTCGAGCTGGTGAATGTTGGGTCCATTGAGTGAGCTAGAGAATATTCTCACCATAATGATATCATTTCTTGACCATAGTCCGGCTTGAGCCTCAAAATGGCAAAGGTGTTGTTGAGATGATCTGGAGCCAATGAAACTCTATACCATGATAAATTTATACTTCTTGGTAAATGGTATGTAATCCTAAAAAGCTAGATAGGTCCTAGAGGTCCTATTGTTCTGTTGTCCTTGAGATTTAAGGATCACATCTACTTTAGCTATTAGTTGAGCTATGAGAGCGGCAGTAGTTATGGTCATAGTTAGCTCATGGTGACCTACACTGATAAATAGGTTTGAATGCTCTTCTTGATGGCCGAGTTATTCATTATGGGGTGGTGGAGGAAATGCCCGAGCAAATGTGGCATGCAAGATCTTAGTGACGGGACTGTTGGGCACCCTAGTTTGTTCCAGATTAATCATTTCTCGGGCAAGTTGCGAATCTTGGTGGAAGTTGGCGATCCCCTCCATAATTATGGTGTTATGTTTCATTAACTAATAACTTTCATTCTGTCAATAGGAGATCATGCTATTTTGCTTTCAGATAGTTGTAAAGATTGGTGATCAGTTCTAGACTCATAACCTCTTGTGGAGCTGGTGATCTTCTTGTTTCGGGTCCTAACCATGTGTGGACTTTGATTCTGGATGGCACTGGAGTCACCTTAATTTGTTCATTCATTCTAGCCCGCAGATGGGCCCTTTTTCTTGCATGTCGTGAAGTTATGACATGTCATTCTTCATTCTTTATTATAGGGGTAGCTTCTGATGGAAACTGCAGCCACTCGAAGTTTGGGATTTCATGTCATACTGCGTTTGGTGGTGATCTGAGTGGTGACTATTTCTGGACAAGCTTGAAACTCTGCAGGACCTGATGACATATTTGCACTGAGTTAGGTGTCCGCTAGATGGGTAGAGCTGATAGGCATCCATCTTTGCGTCGAGTGCTAGGATAGACGGTGCGCGATTCTGTTACTCTTAGTGACACCATTTTTTATGATCGGGCCATCAATATCTTAGGAGGATCCACACTTACCCTTGGAGGAGGACTTGATATCTTCGGCATATGTGGGACTCTCAATGGTAACTAGGCGTGAACTCTCAGTTGGCGTAATAGCAGTCTTACATGCTCATTAGGGGCTCTCTTGAGTGCTCTTAAGTAGTAGTTGTCCCATGTGCTATGTTATCATACTACGACGCAACTTTCTCATTAGAGGAGAAGCCACCACTCAGCAGACTCACCATTTATTTTTGGTCAAAAGATTTGCAAGGATTTAAAACAATAAATTTATCATTCTCTTTTACTAATCACTTTGGAAAATAATAAAATGCTACAATGTAATTAGTTACAATTTTGATTCTAGGATGCTTTGCCAAAAGAGACGAGGCGTTAGCTCCATTGACCATATGAACAAATAACACCATTCTTTATAGGGCAAAGTGAGATTGAACTAATCCATTTTGAGGAGGATTCTTGAGATAAAGAATAAACTTGTTATGGAGGGTTTGCTTCTTTGAACAAGTGAGAAGAGTGTCGACCATGACCAAAAATTAATTGTTATGTGGCTATGTTGACACAAGATCAAAGATCAGGTATTAAGGACTAGAGATAAACAAAGTTTGTAACGCAAACTTCTTTCTCGTGTAGCTAGGCCCTCAGGCAGTTGAAGAGCGGGTGGAGGATTGTAAGTGCGAAATGAATGCTTTGGATCTGACCTCTTCAAAAGTTAAGGAAGTGTGATTAGACCATTGGTGGAGAGGTCAAGTCAGGTAAGTGACGCCTCGTCTTCTATACGGCTTGCGCGGAGTTTGAGCTCTACAGAATTGATCTATGCTTATTTTTATATTGTTCGAAGAGCATCTTTATTGATCAAACCGATTTTGGTTTACGCAAAGTTTAAGTCCACGCAGGACAGTGCTCGTGAAGTTATGTCTTCCCTTAGAAAGTTTATTTTAATTGACTTTAGAGCTTATTTAACTTAGAGCCTTGGATTCTTTCTTGCTTTAGACACCTATTTTAACTTCATTGGGTTTATGTATATCTTTCAAATGACCCAAGTATCTTTGGGGGACCCGTACTCATGTTAAAATGATATTGTTGAACACTTAGTACTTTTCAACTACCTACATATGAAAATTATAAATAACTCCCTAAAAATCCAAATACTAATTACCATGTGAAAGCCTAAAAATTATAAATAGGCCCCTAAAAAAAATCTAAAATTAAGAAGCAATCATTATTGAAGTTTTCTACCAAGATTTATTGAAAGACAAAACTTAAATCTTATTAGAGGTTTCTGCCAAAAGTAACTAAAACAACTAAGTATCAAAATATTTATGATATTTGTGGGACTAATTTAAAATATGAAGATTTCAAGAACTAATTTTAAAACACAAAATGATTTCAAAGACTAGATTTGAAATATCAAACATTGGGGGACTATTTTCAAAATATCAAAGATTTAGGAGACTAATGTTGGTATAGCCATAAATTACAATAGTGCTATTGCAACTATCACGCAGCTGCCACAGAAAGTAGTAGTTATAAGGTAAGAAATATGTGGTAAAACATATATAGAGCAATTTTTGTGGTGAGTATTTACTTTGTGTGCCATTAGTACTCCAAAAAGTAATTTTTGTGGCAACGAGTTTTCAGTTTTGTGAGCTAAATAGTCTTAACTAATGCCTTTTTATTTAATTTGTAACAGCTATCCTCGTTTTTAATAAATTGAAAAGTATCACATTTTTGCATTTAGGAGAACTAAGCCCTTCAAACAGTGTAATGCTAATTTTGATATCCATAAGCTAAAAATATAAGGGAAAATTGCTTGGAGGAACCAAATTTAATTGGGCCAAGCATCCCCATCCCCCAACTAAAGTCAACCACTTTAAAGCACATTGACTCAAGTTTTCATGCTTTTACACCCCAAACTCAACAGTGTTCCGGTACTTTATAGTGTATTTTTTTGCATTACCCATTTTGCCCTTTGTACTCATTTCCAATTGGAGTAACATCACTCCAAATGGGTTTTGTCTTATTCACATCATGAGTTGGGGAGGTTTTATGGAGGGAAAAGGGAGAATTGGAGGGAAAAATCAACTAAGTTCCCTCCAAAATGTTACATCTCATATCAATGTAATATATACTCTTCTCATTTTAGATCTACTCCTAAAATCCTCAACAACCTTCAACAATCATTTATATTCTGAACTTTTTCCTCTTAACTTCTTCAACAACCAAAATGGAAGATTCTTTAATGTGTGTGATTTCATTTAACAGTAATGCAGCCCTTATTAAAGTCAATTCGGCAACAAGTTTAGCTGAATTGAAGATGAAAGCTGCAGAGAATTTTAGAGTACAGTACGAAAGTTTGTTGATAAGTTTCTCTATCGAGAAGTTTCCCAATGTCTCGTTTGAGCTTTCAAAAGATGAAGATATTCTCAACATGATAGATTATCATCGTTCAATGGGGTTAAATACGTTAACCATGACTGTTACTAAAAGAGATGAAGGACCCACCCATGCCATAGGGACAGAAACAGAGCTTAAGTAAGTATTCACAAGTATTTTTTCAGGTTCTGGATACACGTGACATATTGTGTTATATATGTGACCTGAAGATATACCACGTGACATTTTGACCTTATTTGTGACTTATGGACTTTATATGTGACATTTGAGTCTTATATGTGACTTTACTGGTAAGTATTACACGTGACTTATTTGTGACCTTTACATTCAACTTG
>JBAKGM010036463.1:0-19099 GCA_037177215.1 Asparagus racemosus
ACCTTCGTGTGCTTCCCGAAGGACTTCTTCTGCCTCTTTGTTTGAAAGGCACCGGAGCAACAAGCCATCATACCCGCGGTGATATAACGTCCGGGTTTCTTTATCATAGAAGAATCTTGGGGCTCTCCGTCAAATGGATTCTCTCTCCTTCACGTCCTCTGGCAGAATACCATGCAGGACGTGGTCGATAATAGTAAAGTGCCAATCTCGGGGCTCTAATTTAGTATGGGTGGTGTATACTTCTTTGGTAATCACCCCCTTGTATTCCTGTACCTCATCATATATTGGTACGAATAATTGATGAGTCTTGACTATAATTAGTTGTTCAGTTTCGGGAGGTTGTGCTAGCGATACTGCTAACGCCACCAATGCGTCTGCATAGGTGTTCTGAAGGCGCGGGATATACTCAATAAAGAACTCTTCAAACGAATTTGCCATCTCAATGACCGATTGGTGATAGGGGACCAGATCTGGATTTCTGACTTCGTATTCTCCACGGATCTATTTGACTATTCGTTACGAATTGTCGTACGCTTCGAGATATTCGACCCCTAGCTCTTTGGCGAAACTAAGCCCAACAAGCAGCGTGTTTTTGGCCACGTTATTAGAGCATGGTTCGGTGAATGAATAGGCTCGGGGCATGACATGTTTCCCCCTGGGAAACTAAGACAACTCTGACTCCAGCAGAGATCTTAGAACATCCGGGGGCATTTGCCACATTAGTAGCTGAAGAAGCTCCGTCAAAATACAACCGCCATATTTGTTGGTGCGATATAGTGTTGACTTTGTGAGCTTCATCCGGCAGGTCATCATACGGCTGCGTCGGTTGTCAGATTTGCAGCCAAAAGATCACAAATTGCTTGTCCTTTGACCAACTTCTGTTGCTTGAAGTGCAGGTCGTATTGGGACAAGAGTAAGGCCCATTTCGCCAATCGCCAGCTCATGGAGGCCGTTGCATCATAAATATTTGGACTGGATTTATGTTGGAGATAACATAAATCGTCTGTCTGACTAAATAGTGCCACATCTTCTGAATCGCCAACACTAATGCAAGGGACTGCTTCTCGATCATTGGATAATGAGACTCAGCACCGACTAATGTTCGGCTCAGGTAGTATACTGCCTGTTCGAGACCGTTGTCATCATCTTGCGCGAGTAAAGCACTTAACGAGTGGTCCGTTGCATTGGTGTAAATCAAGAATGGCTTACCTGACTATGGTGCAACAAGAATAAGAGGCTTCGTGAGATATGCTTTGATCTCCTCAAATGCCTTTTGACAAGCGTCATCCCAAATAAATGACACGCCCTTCTTATTCAACTTAGAGAATGGCTAGCACTTCCTGGATAGATTCAAAATGAATCTCTGAATATACGCCAATCACCCTTGTAACCCCCTGAGTTCTCTTAGATTTCTCGGAGGTTGCAGATCTTGAATCGCCTTTACTTTATCAGGGTCAACATGGATGCCCTTGTTGGTGCGACGAAGCTGAGGAAGTTGCCACTAAACATTCTGAGGAAGGATTTGGCAGGGTTCATCTTTAGCTGATGAGCTCGCATAAGCTCAAACATTGTTTTAAGATCATTGATGTGATCATTCTTGTCGCGACTTTTCACGACCAAGTCGTCGACGTAGCATTCGACTGTTTTCCAGAGATGATCCTAGAAATCCTTCTTCATTGCCCGCTGGTATGTGGCGCCTGCGTTCTTCACACCGAACGACATGATTGAGTAGCAGAAGATGCCAAGAAGCGTTCTGAACGCCATATGTTTGGCGTCATCCGGGTGCATCTTAATTTGATTATAACTCGAAAAGCCGTCCATGAAGGACATTCTCTCAAATCCACACGTGTTGTCGATGATAACATCGGTGATCGAGAGAGGAAAATCGTCTTTTGGGCAAGCGGTGTTCAGGTCTCTGTAATCGACGCAGATCCTAATCCCATTCTTCTTAAGTACTGGGACAATATTCGCCACCTAGTCCGGATGTTGTACCTTTGTGATGTAACTTGACCCGATGAGCTTTTTCACTTCTGCCACAATTACCTCCATGATTTGCGAATGAAACCGTCTTTGCTGTTACTTGACAGGTTTAGCGTCCGGCTTGATTTTGAGGCAATGGGTTGCCACATTTGGGTCTAGCCCTGGCATATCTTCGTAGTTCTAAGTGAACATGTTAATATATTCCCTGACAAGAGCAATTAACTCCTCCTTTTCTTCTAGGGGAAGACTACCACTCATGAAGATAGGCTTTGGATTAGCTTCGTCGCCCATATTGACTTGGACGACTATATCTTCAATGGGCGATTCTTTTTATTTGAACCGGTCCCCGTACTACATGTTGAGATGATGAATCCACGGGTCTTCCTATGTTGGCATGTCCTCATCGTCCTCCATGGTGGCACGGTCAGCTGTAGCCATATTTGATATTAAGGCTATGAAGGCTTCACCTAGGCTGACGTCAGATCCCAAGCAGATGAATCAGACGAATGTCCGTCTCCTTCATCGGGTAGATGGTTGTCAATTAACCAAGAGCATTCATCTTCTGAGGAGGATTCATACCCAATCCCCTTCTGAATGCATAATAGTTGTCTGGTTTCCCTATTGGGACATATGCCGCTCTGGGCGGGACTTGAGGACCTCGTCTGGAGCAAAGACCTCCCCCTTGTGCCAAGTTGTACCCCCACTTCTTCATGATATTCAGTGTTTCTAGACTATATCTGAATGTGTGGTGTATAAGCTCGTTGTCATTGACGTCTTCCTCCAAGAAGTGATTCGGTATCGGAACTGCATCTCCTTTTCTGTAGACCAAGTCTTTTTCACTACTTGATCTACTAGAATGATGAG
This sequence comes from Asparagus racemosus, assembly GCA_037177215.1. NCBI lineage: Eukaryota > Viridiplantae > Streptophyta > Magnoliopsida > Asparagales > Asparagaceae > Asparagus > Asparagus racemosus. The sequence continues at coordinate 2,845 of JBAKGM010036463.1, forward strand.
TGTTGTCCTAATGGAGTCTTGGAATAATTTCTGTGTTGTACACGACGACCGCGTCGGTAGGTGCAAGTCAGGATCATTGTATAACCCTGTCATTACGTCAGTTAAAGACAACGAATACTCTAAATCATTTTTTATTATTTCATCAGCAAGTTGCCAATTACAATCTTCGTCTGATGATTCTTCATCGTCAAGATTGATTACAAGGGGTACAATATTATTTAAAACAAAACTACCATCAAAATCAAGCCCGGCTTCGGTATCAGCTTCCCCACCGCTGTCCGTGCCTTGGGCTAATGATTCAGTATCGGACTCATTACCGTAGAGGAGGGAATCAGTGAAATAATTCTCCATCCCCTTAAACGGCTGTTTGTCTGTGACCACCGTCTTGACTTCATTATTCGTGTCTACATATTTTAGACACTGATGAAGAGTAGAGAGAATTATAACGTTATTATGGATCTAAGGTTGGCCCAACAATAAGTTATAAGAAGTCTCAGCATCAATCACATAACACGTGACCTCAGACTTCAAATCTCCCATCTGGCACTTCACTCAGATCTTACCAAGCGGGCGAGATCCGCTGGTGTTAAATCCATAGATCACTGTGCCAGTTAATGCCGGCTTACTAGCAAGAATTCTAAGGCTGTACATGAGGCGTAGGGGCATGATGCTCATAGCGGAACCTGGATCAACTTGGATCCGGTTAACCTCACTGGAGCTGACGTACCCCATGAAATACAGCGGCCTATCATGCTTGGAATTCCTCGTCTGCATGTCTTCAGGTGATGCAGGGGAGGTGTTTGGCAGCAAGGTTGCAGTGTTGTGCCGACGACTCCGGCTCTTCAGGAGCTGGCTTGATCTGAGTAAGGAATACTTCAGAGTCAGCCAAAGCTTCTTGTAGGGCTTCTCGGGTCTCCTTTGACAGTCGTAGAAGCTCGTAGAGAGTGATCTTCACTGGTATGTTGGCCAGCTGAGCCATCATGTTGAATCGATACGGGGAGTTAGAGCTTCTCGATTTGTCTCCTCCAATCGGGCGATTGAACCGAGACTGCTTCGGGAGCTGAATCTCATGTGGTTGCTTCTTCTTCGACTTAGCCATAGCCTCTTTGGCAGCTGCCTGCTATTGTGCCTTTTCGGTGTGAGTGAGGGGAATTGTTGGTACCCTAAGCTCCGACAGCATCTTGGCATTTGGATCAGGAACTTCTAGGTACTTGTACCCGTACTCGTGTCCGCTCCTAGTGGTGTGGGCTTCAGGTTCCTCCTCGGACAGCTGGAGTGTCGCCATCTACTCATCATCTCCCTCTAAGATTGCGAAAGTAGCATGACACAATTTTTCCTTCCCCTTCGACTTCTTCTTGGATAAAGAGGAGGCTGCCCATTGATCATCTTTAAGCAGGTCCGGGTGGACCCACAAAACCTCGCCATTTAGGGCCGTATGTGGCACGAGCCCTTTTAGGCGTTGTTTGTGCAGATCATCATTCACCATCTTCATGGCCACCTTTACTACAGGCTCGGGTTCGAACCACGTCAAAGGTACCGACCCAAAGCTGATAGACACCGCATTCACTCCGACCTTCTTTTCCTTGGACAGTTTCATCGTAATGACCCCCACATCGATCAAGGCCTAGATTTTGTTCTTGAGGTCCAAGCATGACTTGGTGGGGGTGGTGAACCGCTCTGTGGTAAGCACAGTACCTCGGGTGGTTGGTCCTCTTCGCTTCTTCTTGATTCTGGTTATGAGGGAGCTTGATCTTATTATTCTCCACCAGATACTTGAAGAGACTGGGAATCTCATCGTCCCTGAAAGAATAGGACTTCAGGAATCTCGACTCTGAATCCCTTTGTTTTTGTGGCCCTGCTGCCATTGGGATGGTGACTGCTGCGGGGCTCGCTGCTGCGGTTGTTGCTGAGGTTACAGTGGGACAAAATTGCATTTTGGGGCTTTCGTAGCTGGCTGGCCTCTTTCTGCCTTTTTCCTCTTTAGAAACCGTTCGGCTTGCTCGCCACGCACTTTCAGGTCCTTCCATGTAGTGGAGGGCATTGTTCCCATCGCCTCAAGCACATCCAGCGATAAGTTGTTGTGGCAAGTCTAGAGAATAAACTCCTCTGTAATCGAATTCTGGCAGTTCATCACCTTGTTTCAGAATCGTTTGACAAAGATATCCACCGTTTCTCTGTCTTTTTGCTTTTCATCAAGCAACGTCCCGATGGATATCTTGGTGTCGTCGTCAAAGAAGTTGGAGAGAAATATAGACTCCATATCATCCCAGCTGGTAACGCTGCCCGGTTTAAGACGGCAGTACCAATCAAAGGTAGCTCCGCGAAGGGTGCCAACGAATGACCGAACCATCAAGGGCTCGTTTTCAGAAATCACTACCAAATGAGACTTGAAATAAATTAGGTGCTGAGTGGGGGACCCCTTTCCGTTAAACGGCGTGAAGTTAATCAAGCTGAACTTTGATGGATACGGGATCGACTCCCACTCCCTCAGGTATGGGCAAGGTATTCCCGTCTTTTTGATTTCTTGAGCGGAGATCAATGTGTTGATCTTACTCTCGAGATCTTTGATTTTCTAGTTTTCTAGGACGATGTTGCCACTGGCATTCTCCTGGCTACCCCCAGTGCTTTGTTCTTTTAGGGGCTGTGCAGCACCATGGTCTTCTTCTCAGTCGGTGTCGCTGTCAATCTGACTGACGTTATTATGACGACTGATTTCACCTTGACGGTTTGTCAGTGCTTGGATTTGCTAGTCATGCATTTCTCGCATCTGCTGCATGGCCATCTCCATATCGAACTTGAAGTTCTCCTTCTGCTTGGCTATCGCTTCTTTGAGCATTTTGGCCACTTGTTTGGCACTGATCATCAGGGCTTCTCGGGGTTGTCCCTCGCTGGAAACCGTGTTGTCAGAAACCATTGCAGAGCCAACATCTGACACTTCGTCATCAGACAGCAACCCCTTCAGGATTTTATCATAATTAGAACGTCGGATAGTCCCGGTGCCCAACTGAGTAAGCCGATCAGATGATCGGGGACCGGTACGATTCGACGTCTCTCTGCTCGTCATATTGTTGGTGACCCTTGGCAATTCGTTGCTTCGAGTCACTAACTTTCTCTTACGGAAGTGTCTTGTTCTGGGCTTCAGCTTTCCGTCACCAAGTTTGTCGAAGACAGACACTCTTTCTAGAGTTGCTTTGTTGCAGCTGCACCCCGATAGTACTGCCTTGATTAGCCTGGAAAAGGGGCAATGCGCAGGCCTTTTGGGAGAACTTCTCTTCTAGGATTTTCTTGCACCCCAGCACGATAGTACAACTCATCAGCGTGAATGCCAGAGCAACCTATCGCATGTTGGCACGACTTCTCGGGTATAATGCCGTCGTTGTTAGACAAAAATGTCTCCTTCTGAGGATGGACTGCTTCATCGAAACTGCCAAGAGTGACTCGCCTCAACATTCGCCTGTGTGGGCGTGAAGTCTCAGCGGACTCTCGGACTTCGATTCTTAGTCTGGTTGGTTGAGCTACGGGAACCTCCCTCTCCTTGCTGAGGTGGGTGCGACCTCCTACATAAGGAGTGACCCATGATTCCCTCAACAGACCCAAGCGTTCCTTGATAGTTAGCTTGCAAGTTGTAGCAGGAATCAGCTTTGCCGGAAGTTCAGATATAGACGCTAGAGGTGGCCTCGGCACCGAGGCAACTTTAGTTAGGGCGCTTGCAGCCTTTGGCTTGGGCTCCGGGGCAGGAGTTGAAATGCCAGCGGACTTAGGCTTGGATGTCGTGTTCGTCAGGGTTAGAGTGCCGACGGTCTTGGGCCTCCAGATCTAGCGACTTGTTGGTGGCTTGTTAGCCGCCTTTTCCTTCTTCAACTTGTAGGCTTGTTGCACCAAAGCCTGTGCCTGCGCGAGGAGTGCGTGGTGCTTCTGGATACGCTCCTGAAGTGTAGAACAGTTCTGTTTGACCCGGACCCATTCGGTTGTCCATGGCTTGGAGGGGCCATCAATCACTTGAGGCTGGAGTCTCTACGTCAGTTTGGATCTTAGATCCGCCTTGTAGCGGATCCCATCCGTGGATTGCATGACCTTGGCGAACCTGCGGGCCATGCCCTGTCCTCGCCTCTGTCGTGCTCACTTGGAGAGTGGGGGCACGCCATTGGCGGTCATCTCGGGCACCGGGGTGACTTGGGCTGCGGGCGTCGAGGAAATTTTATCGCTACCGGCAGCAGCGGGGTTGGATTCATTATTTTGGAACTCTTTATCTGAGGCCCAACGGATTCTCCTTGCAGCGGAGATCTTCTTGGAGCGACAGGGAGAAGGGGATCTCGAGGAGGAGGAGGAGAGATACTTCTCAAACTTCTGCTGGTCGAATTCGAACTCGACCTCTTCTTCCACCGGGATCGGGATCCATGGCTGCGACATGACGATCTCAGATTTGAGACCTTTAGCTCCCACTCTAGTCACCAGCTTGTTCGCGGGGAAAGTTGATCTGATTATCATTGATTTGAACTCGTTACAAATTTGTTTTTTTACAATGAAGTTCAGACAAAAATCTTGCCTTTTTATAAGGCTTACAATAAAAACTGAAAAAAAAAAATCAACTTTCTTACCGTTGTTGAACAAATGCAGGATCCGTTTATCGGATCCTCACTTGCGTCGGTGTCTTTGCCTGTGCCGGGGACTTTTGTGTCTATGGACTACCGTGTAATCCGATCCAAGTCAAGATCTACGGGATCGAGGGGAGTATTTCACGAAGGAAATAGATCACCTAAAGCAGGTGAAATCGACCAAGCGATTCCACGGCTCTTCTCGGGATTAAGACCAAGCTTAGATCTGGAGGGTTACGTCATAGATCTGATGTATATCTGCTCCTGATTTTCCTCTTGTCGATGAGATTTGAAGTTGAAGGTGTTCTTCACTTGCTTAAGATCTGGATCTGGCCTTTCGATTTTGCAGACGCTCGGATCTGTGAAAAAGCTCGCGTGGATCTCGCCCGAAGCTGCAAATTTTCCAACCCTTAGAGGACGAAAATTCTAACCCTCTGCAATTGAACCCCCCTGGCCTATTTATAGGCATCTAAAAAAGAGGGGGGCACTTAATTGGCCGGGCACCATTGGTGCCTCGGCACTGTGGCCGAGGCACCAAATAGTGCCTCGGCATTTGGTGCCTCGGCCGTGCTGAGGCGCTCATTTGGAGCTCTCTTCTGATTTTCGATGTCATTTTCTTCCGATCGTGTCACTGTCATGTTGAGTTCGCATCTGATTGATTTTCTCATTGACTCAAAACTCGATCGGTTCGATCCCATCGTCGTTTGAATCTGATTCCGTCGATCCAAGTCTGATTTGGCTCAGAGTTGTCAGAGTGCGATTGGTTCACTTTGTTGAATTGCACGCCCCATCGACCACGTCGTTAATGGTACACCGCAAGTCCAAAAAAATTTTTCCAGGGCGCTACCCTGGATCCTTCGAAAACTTTGTGTAGGGTATCAATAGTCGTGGGGCATCAATAGTTCGCCGTTGCATCGTTGGATAGCTCGTCGATTGCCAATCCACCGTCATGAGTCACGTTCGGGCACTTACAGGCATTTTTCAACGCCTATAGCTGTGGTTGGGGAACATTTTACCTAATCCGCTCTTCTCACTTTTGTCAGTGGCGTCTACTTTCATAGAGAGGGATGACAGGCGACGGGGGAGGTTGAGAGGAAAGGCGTGGCTGAAGAGCTCATTCGTGAATGAAGCGAGCCATAGCCAAAGAGATCGAGTGACTTGAGTGATGTATTCGGAGTCGATTATTTCCCAAGGGTTTGGAATTGAAGATCAACTATTTTCTCAAAAGGAGAAGAAGAATCCCCACTGTGGGTGCCAAACTGTTGATGTTAGAAATTTGATACGTGATTTAGGAGGGGATTGTAGGCATTGGAAAATGCCCGTAAGTGCCTCAACGTGACTCGTGATGGTGAGATGACAATCAACGACCCATTCGACGATGCGACCAAGAACTGTTGATGATATAATTGCGCTGCAAAATGCACAAAGCGAGTCGACAAGCGCATGAAGTGAATCGGCAAGGTGTACAAGTCAGTGAAGCGATGCATCATGGAATAAATCTAATAACGAAGCTTCAGATCAGCGAGTTTCGACAAGGCGAGTCAACCGGACTCGAACGTCGATGAGACAGACTCGAGCGTCGATGAGACGGACTCGAGCGTTGACGGCTACACCAATCAAACTCCGAAGTCAAACGACACAATCAGCTGGATTCAGATTCAACATGACTGGATGGATCGGATACGGATTTGATACAACGGCAACACAATCGAAAGGAAAGATCGGACAAAGCGCCAAACGAACGACAGAGAAAACAGCAGAATAGTGCCTCGGCCACTTGGCCGAGACACTACTTGGTGTCTCGACCAACTTGGCTAAGACACCAAGGTGCTAGCCCACAACAACACCCCCCCCCCCTCTCCTATAAATAGAGAGGGGGTTCTCATTGTTCAAGGTTGGAAAAATTCATCATTCGTGCATAGATCTGGGCATTCGTCAAGAAGAAAAGTTAGATCTAGATCCCGTGCAAGCGAAGAACGCATTTCACTCTAGATCTACACGGCGAGGAGAAGAGATCCAGGTAAGATCTACGATCCTACCCTCTGGATTAAGCTTCATCTTAATCCCAGGGTAGTGCGTGACTTCGCTTTATTGATTTCACCTACTCCAGCAATCATCTCCTTCATGAGTTGTTCCCCGTCGGTATTTATTTCCTTTGTGAAATAATCACCCCAGATTTGTAGATCTAGCACCTAGATCTAATCACGCGGTGGGCCACGGATGGAATAGAGTCCCCGGCACAGGCCAAGACACCCACGCAAGTGAAGATCCAATAAACAGATCTCGCATTTGTTCATTAAGAGTAAATAGTTCTAATCTTTTTCGATTCTCGCTGTAAGCCTTATAAAAAGGCGATATTTTTATTTGAATCTCGTTGTAAGCGACTGAAGTTTGTAATGAATTCAATCAATGACAATCGAATCAACTTTCCCCATGAACAAGCTGGCGACCATAGTGGGAGACAACGGCCTCAGATCTGAGGTCGTCGTGTCGCAGCCGCAGATCTCGATCCCGGTCGAGGAAGAGGTCGAATACGAGTTCGACCAACAAAAGTTTGAGGAGTATCTCTCCTCCTCATCCAGATCTGCCTCTCCCCATCGTTCCAGAAGGATCTCCGCTACAAGAAAAATTCGTTGGGCCTCAGATGTAGAGTCCCAGGAGGATGATTCCAACTCTGCTGCCGCCGAAGCTGCAGGTAACGGTAAAATTTCCTCGGCGCCCGCAGCTCAAGTTCCCCCAGTGCCTGAGATGATCGCCGATGGCGCGCCCCTACTCTCCAAGAGAGCCCGACAGCAGCGACGACAAAGTATGGCGCGTAAATTCACTAAGGCCATGCAATCAACGGACGGGACCCGCTATGAGGCAGATCTAAGGTCGAGGTTGACTCAGAGGCTTCAGTCTCAGATGGTTAGCAGCCCTGCCAAGCCGTCAACCAGCGAATGGGTCTGAGTCAAGCAGAACCGTTCTATGCTTCAGGAGCGCATCCGAAAGCGCCGCGCACTCCTTGCACGGGCACGGGCTTTGGTGCAATAAGCTTGCCAATTGAAGAAGGAAGAGGTGGCCATAAAGCCGCCGACTATTCGTCGAGTTTGGAGGTCGAAATCAGGTGTCCTAACTCCAGTCTCCACAACGCCAACGCTAAAGGCTGCTGGCATCCCGACTCCAGCTGCTCCGGTTCCTAAGCCGAAGCCTGCTGGCACCCCGGCACCAGTTGCCTTGGCATCGAAGCCCAAGTCTGCTAGCACCTCAACGCAAGTTGCCTAGGTGCCGAGGCCACCTCCGGCGCCCATATCCAAACTCCCGGCAAAACTGGTTCCTGCCAAGCCAGCAAGCACAGAGCGCCTTGGCCCGTCGCAAGACGATCGAAGTAAAATTCTAATCAAAGGATGCCTGGGTCTGTTGAGAAAATCACAGGTCACTCCTAATGCAGGAGGTCGTAGCCACCTCAACAAAGGCAACAAAATCCCTACAGCGCCACATACCGGACTGAGAATCGAAGTCCGAGAGTTCGCCGAGACCTCACACCCACACAGGTGAACGTCGAGGCGAGTCACTTTTGGCAGTTTTGATAAAGCAGTCTGTCCTTAGAAGGAGACCTTTTCGTCTGACGACGACAATGTTATACCCGAGAAGTCATGCCAACACACGATGGGTTGCTCAGCCATTCATCCTGATGAGTTGTACTATTGTGCTGGGGGCGAGAAAGTCCCAGAAGAGGAGTTCTCCCGAGAAGCCTGCACAGTGTCTCTGCTCTAAGTTGATCAAGGCGGTGCTATCGGAGTGTAGCTGCAACAAGACAACTCTAGAAAGGGTGTCAGTCTTTGACAGACTTGGCGCCGAACTGCCGAAGCCTAGGTCAAGGCCCTTCTGCGGGAGAAGATCAGCGACTCAAAGCGATGAATTACCAAGAGTCACCAACAATATGATGAGCAGAGGGACGTCAATTTGTACCAGTCCCCGATCATCCGACCGAATAACTTGGTTGCGCACCGGGACGATTCGGCGTTGGAACTATGACAAAATCTTGAAGGGACTACTGTCAGATGACGAAGTGTTAGATGCTGGCTCCACAATGGATTTTGACAATACAGTTTCCAGTGAGGGGCAACCGTGGGAAGCCCTAATGATCAGTGCCGAGCAAGTAGCCAAGATGCTTGAAGAGGCGATGGCTAAGCAAAAAGAGAACTTTAAGTTCGAAATGGAGATGGCCATGCAACAGATGTGAGAAATGCATGACCAAAAGATCCAAGCACTGACAATCCGCTAGGGTGAAACCAGCCGTCGCAACATTAATCAGAATGATAGTGACACAGACAGGGATGAAGACCATGGCACCGGACATCCCCCTAAAGAACGAAACGCTGGGGGTAGCCAGGAGAATGCCAGCAACAATGTCACTCTTCCAGAAAACGAGAAGATAAAAGATCTCGAGAATAAGATCAACACCTTGATCTCTGCTCAAGAAGTGAAGAAGACCGGGATACCCTATCCATATCCGAGGGAGTGAGAGTCGATCCCATATCCGTCAAAGTTCAGCTTGATCAACTTCACGCCATTCGACGGAAAGGGGTCCCCCACTCAGCACCTAATTTACTTCAAGTCTCACTTGGGGGTCATTTTTAGAAATGAGCTCTTGATGGTTCGGTCATTCGTCGACATCCTTCAGGGGGCTACCTTTGATTGGTACTGCCGTCTCAAACCAGATAGCGTTACTAGCTGAGACGACATGGAATTCATGTTTCTCTCGAACTTCTTTGACGATGATACTGAAATATCTATCAGAACGTTGCTAGATGAGAAGCAAAAAGATGGGGAAACTATGGATACCTTCGTCAAATAGTTCTGAAATAAAGCGATGAACTGCCGGGATCTGATACTAGAGGAGTTCATACTCCAAACCTATCACAACAACTTATCGTTGGATGTGCTTGAGACAATGGGAACAGCTCCCTCTACTACATAGAAGGATCTAAAAGTACGCGGTAAAGTGAAGGCATAGGCGAAAGCTGTGGATGCAAACCAAACCGTCCAACAGCGAGCGCCGCAACGGCCGTAGAAGCAGAAGACTTCATAACTAAGATTCTCCAAAGTCTATTCTTTCGAGGAAGATGAGGTTCCCGGTATTTTCAAATACCTCCTGGAGAATAACAAGATCAAGCTACCTCCGATCTAAAATTAAGAGGAAGCAAAGAGGACTACAAATCTGAAGTACTATGCATACCACGGGGCGGTTCACCACCCCACAAAGTCATGCTACAGTTTTAAGGATAAAATCCTGGCCTTGATCGATGTAATGGTCATTACCCCGAAATCATCTGAATGAAAATCTTTGTAACCCGAGTGGCGAGCGCCCCTAGATGTTCTAAGATTTCTGCCAGAGTCGGAGTTATCTTAGTTTCTCCGGGGAAGTATGTCGTGCCTCGAGCCTACTCGCTCACTGAGCCGTGCTCTAACAATGTGACCGAGTACAACGCGCTACTTAGTGGACATAGTTTCGCCAAAGAACTGGGGGTCGAATATCTTGAAGCCTATGGCGATTCACAACTCATAGTCAAGCAGATCCGTAGAGATTATGAAGCCAAGAATCTAGATCTGATCCCTTATCACCAAGCGGTCGTTGAGATGGCGGACTCGTTCGAAGAGTTCTTCATAGATTGCATCACGCGCCTTCAGAACGCTTACACAGATGCATTAGCAACGTTGGTAGTATCATTGGCCCAACCTCCCGAGACTGAACAACTAGTCACGGTAAAAACTCATCAATTATTTGTGCCGATATATAGCGAGGAAGAAGAAGACAAGGGGGTGGTTAGCAAAGAGGTATACACAACCCAAACCAAATTGGAGCCCTGAGATTGGTGCTTTCCTATTATCGACTACGTCCTACATGGTATTTTGCTAGAGGACATGAAGGGGAGAGAATCCATCCGGCGAAGAGCTCCAAGGTTCTTCTACGATGTAGAGACCTAGACGTTATATCATCATGGGTATGATGGCTTACTGCTTCGGTGCCTTTCAAACAAAGAGATAGAAGAAGTCCTTAGGGAAGCACACAGAGACGAGTGTGGCGCACATCAGCGTGGGCCCAAACTCTATGATCATATCAAGAGGATGGGATATTTTTGGCTAATGATGGTCAATGATGCAATCGAGTATGCTCGAAAATGCCACGCGTGTTAAATTCACGCAAACTACATGCATCAGCCTCCAGAGCAGTTGCATCCTTCAGCTACATCCTAACTATTCGAGATGTGGGGAATGGACATTGTAGATCCTAATTTTCCTCCGTCGGTCAAAGGCGATCGGTTCATTCTTAACATCACCGATTACTTCTCTAAGTGGGCTGAAGCAATCCCGCTTAAAGAGATAAAGACGAGCAACGTCATCAAGTTCATTAAGCACCATGTCATCTACCGACACGGTGTGCCAAGACGGATCGTGCATGACAACGGTCCTCAGTTCATCAGTAATACCTTCATCAGGTTTTGTGAAAAATTCAAGATCCAAGACGTCTCGTCAACGGCCTACAATATCGCTGCAAACAGATTAGCGAAGGCGTTCAACAAGACGATCATTAAAATTTTGTCAAAGCTTGTGAAAACCAACAAGCAGGACTAGGACGATAAACTCGAAGAAGCACTCTAGGCATATCGCACCACCGTACGCACACCGACCGGAGCTACTCCTACTCTCTAGTCCACGGGTGCGAAGCAGTTCTTCCGTTAGAAGTCTAGATCCCGTCACTTCGCATCGCCCTCGCAACGGAGATGACGACTGAAGAACAACATCAGAAACATCTCGAAGAACTTGAGATGTTAGATGAAAAATGACTGGAAGCTCAACAACGCACGGAGTTCTACCAAGCCAGAATGTTGAGAGCTTTCAATAAGAAAGTATGACAGAAGAGTTTCAAGAAAGGAGATCTGATCCTCACTGCTCGACGACTGATAATCCTCAACTCTAAAAAGAAAGGTAAATTCGAACCCAAATGAGAAGGACCGTTCGTAATAGAGACAGTCTATTCGAACGGTGCTTATCGCTTGATTACTCAAAATGGCGACGGCAATTAATACTGATAAATAAAAAGTTCCTGAAGAAGTACTACCCTTAGTACATTCAGAATAACCCGTTTTAATGGGAAGTTCCTCCTAGGATATTTCGCTTATTTTTCTCGAGAATAACCCTGAATTTATCCTCCACTGCAAATTTCATCATCGATCAAACTCATTGACGGTGGGACTACAAAAAATTTTCTGGCTCAAGCTATCAAAATCCCCTCATGATTCCTTCCATGAACAAGAGGTCCATGTAAAATTTCCTTCACGCTGGAGATAGAATATAAAATTTTCCTCTCCAAGTGTGGGACCCCCTCCATGATAAACAGAAGGGCTCCATCCTTTCCTCTTTGATCATGCCTCCCCAAGGTTAAGACTGAAGTGGACTCTCATCTTGATAAACGAGAAAGTCATTCCCGATCAGGTTGTCTAACTGAAGGTCACCTGAATCTTTCCGATTCTCTGAGTAGAGACCCCACTCTTAGTCTCATCCTTCTCCCAGGTAGCGTCGACTAAAGGTATGCACCGAAATTTTCAGATCAGGTCGTCTGACTGAAAGTCGCCTAAATATTTCCAATTCTCTGAGTGGAGACCCCACTCTTAGTCTCATCCTTCTCCTAGGTCACACCGACTGAAGGTATAAGTTAAGATTTTCAGATCAGTTTGTCCGATTGAAGGTCGTCTGAATCTTTTCGATTCTCTGAGTGGAGACCCTACTCTTAGTTCCATCCCTCTCCTAGGTAGCGCCGACTGAAGGTATGCATTGGGATTTTCAGATCAGGTCGTCTGACTGAAGGTCGCATGAATCTTTTCAGTTCTCAGAGTGGAGATTCCACTCTTAGTTCCGTCCCTTTTCCAGGTAGCACTGACTGAAGGTATGCACCGGGATTTTCAGATCAGGTCGTCTGATGGAAGGTCGCCTGAATCTTTTCGATTCTCAGAGTGGAGATCCCACTCTTAGTTTCATCCTTCTCCTATGTAGCGCCGACTGAAGGTATGCGCCGGGATCGTCAGATCAGGTTGTCCGGCTGAAGGTCGCCTGAATCTTTTCGGTTCTTAGAGTGAAGATTCCACTCGTAGCTCCAACCCTCTCCTAGGTAGCGCCGACTGAAGGTATGCACCAAGATTTTCAGATCAGGCTGTGCCTGAATCTTCTCGACTCCCAGGGCAAGGATCCTGCCTTTGGTTTCGCTTCTTTATTATGAGAGACAGAATACAAAATTCTTCCTCTCTCACACCAATTTTGTTATTTCAACAAGAAATCCTTTAATGCAAGATTCGTCTTGGGGAATTTGATCCCGAATCCTAAGTAGGGATAAGTCGACGCCTCACATGGGTCACCGGTTTAGTCTTTTTTCTGACTGAAAAAGACACCCGAATCCTAGTCGGGGGTATTTTATCTCAAGGCCTAAGAAAGGATAAAGTCAACGCCTCACACGCGTCGTCGGTTTAGTCTTTTACCGATTGAAGAAGACACCAGAGTTCGATTCTGGAGCATTTTATCCCGAAGCCTAAGAAGAGATAAAGTCAACGCCTAACAGGTGTTGCCAGTTAATTCTTTACTGTAAAAAGAATAAACACCGACATATTCAAAAGTGTGGTAGGTCGTTATTAATAACGCCAAAATTCACACCTTACACGTGTGGGGAATTTTATTCCGAATTCTAAGTAGGAATAAGTCAACGCCTCACACATGTGGGGAATTTTATTCCGAATCCTAAGTCAGAATAAGTCAATGCCTCACACGTGTTGCCGGTTTAGTCGTTTACCAATTGAAGAAGACACCAGAGTTCGATTTTGGGGCATTTTATCCCGAGTCTAAGAAGGGATAAAGTCAACGCCTAACACGCGTTGCCGGTTAATTCTTTACCGTAAAAAGAATAAACGCTGACATATTCAAAAGTGTGGCAGGTCGTTATTAATAGCGCCAAAATCCACGCCTTACACGTGTGGGGAATTTTATTCTGAATCCTAAGTAGGAATAAGTCAACGCCTCACACGCGTTACCGGTTTAGTCTTTTTCCAATTGAAGAAAATACCAGAGTTCGATTCTTGGGCATTTTATTCCAAAGCCTAAGAAGGGATAAAGTCAACGCCTAACACGCGTTGCTGGTTAATTCTTTACCGTAAAAAGAATAAATGCCGACATATTCAAAAGTATGGCAGGTTGTTATTAATAACACCAAAATCTACGCCTTACACGTGTGGGGAATTTTATCCTGAACCCTAAAAAGGGATAAGTTGACGCCTCACACACGTCGCCGGTTTAGTCTTTTCTCCGATTGAAGAAGACACTAGAGTTTGATTCTGGAGAATTTTATCTCAAAGCCTAAGAAGGGATAAAGTTAATGCCTCACACACGTTGCCAGTTTAGTCTTTTACCGATTGAAGAAGACACCAAAGTTCGATTCTGGGGTATTTTATCCTGAAGCCTAAGAAGGGATAAGTCTACGCGTAGCATGAAGCCTAAAAGAGTGTCATTCTTTTAGCACAACGTAACATGCGAAACGGGTTTAAATAATCCGTATGATAGCCCAATTCAAACGGTAATTGGTAAAGGCACACTAAATCCGTCAATGGCTGGGGGTTGGCCAATAACCCTAAAGCCAACGCCTAACACGCATTACCAGTTAGTCTCTTGCCCGTAAAAAGAGTACGAAGGCTATGTATTCGACATCATAGCACCAAGTCTAAGAGAGTTTCATTCTTTTAGCACAACATCACATGCAGAACGGGTTTTGATAATCCGCATGCTAGCCCGATTCAAACGTTAATCAGTAAAGGCACATCATATCCGTTGATGGCTGAGGGTTTGCCAAAAATTCTAGAGTGTTATGGTTAATTATTTTGAACGAAATAAAAGAATCATAATAAATGATAAAAGATGGAAACTTATTCAAACTTATGGCAAGAGATCTGTTAGAACTCCTCATGCAGCTCGGCCCTAAGAGAGTCCTCATTGGCGTTCAGAGTCTTCACAGACTTCGGCAAGCCTTGGTTTCTCAGACATTACAGTTGGAGTTTATTCGGCGTGAACCCCCGTCAGCTCTACGACATGGAAGTTTTATACCTAGAGTTTTCGCCTGAGCTGTGCCATCTTGGCCAACCTGAAGCAAGACGGGAGTGGATGACGCTTAGAGATGCTGACTTTTCGGCAACAAACGGTCTCAACATGGTCCACCGGATCCCACTACATCTGAACCTTGAGTCCAGAGAAGACTCAAACATCGTGCCATGCCTCCAGGCAGGACTCCACGCGATCAGCAAGCACAGTTTCATGGCTCGGAGGGGCTATCGAAAGGGTAACCATCATTGACGCAACGACTGCTTCAGATGGCCTCACGGCATGGTCAAGAGGAACACTGGAAAAAAACCGAAGGACGAGCCTCGAGGGGAGCCCTTACCAACAATCCAACAAATTTGAGCCCTACAATTAGCAAGAGGGAGAAGCCATACTTTCAGAGGAGAGGAACAAACCTCGACATCTTCAGGAATAGTGGACTCAGGCAACACGTCACTGGGAAGACAGTCATCTCAGAGCATTGCCACGTATCAAGCTCGTTAAGTGACTCCTCCTCTCTCCCATACATCAGAGGGACCCCGTACAATTATTCAGCAGGGATATCACCTCATGAAGGTCACTTTTCATCCAGTCTAAATTATTTCAAGTCTGGGAAATTTACTCTAAAAAGATATACGAGTATAAACTGTTTCCTATTTGGGCTGAGAAGTTCCAGGAAAATATTTTTATTTTAAGGATAACTCGCCAAAATCCTAAAAGGTATATGAGTATAAATTGTTTCCTATTTTAGCCGAGAAGTTCCTAGAAAATATTTTTATTTTAAGAATAACTCGCCATACTCTAAAAAAGTATACAAGTATAAACTATTTCCTATTTTGTCGAGAAGCTCCTAGAGATTATTTCCATAAAATATTCTTAACGATAACTCGACGACCTCTGAATGGGTATATAAGGATAAACTAACCCCCGAAACTCCAGTAAACGTACGAGTATAAACTGTGTTGACGTCGGTCAATGCGTCGCCGCCGAGGGATTTGCCAATCAACAGTTAGATTTTAAGCAAAATTGGACGTCAGTCAATGGTCGCACTCGCTGATCGAAGGCTAAATTCCCAGGAAATTTTGATGCCTATCAATGCATCGCAACAAAGAACTCCTCGATCAACGGAGGAGTCTCGGAAAAAGTTTGATGGTTAGTTGAACGACAACTCGCTGATACGAGTCAAGAATAAAATGAACTCTATCATCAGCTTCAGCTCAAAATTCTAATAGCGGTCAGGCAAAAAAATGCAGCACCGTAATGCCTTCGGTCATCCTACAAATCACTGGAGAAACTGAAAAGATTGGAGGAGTCAAATTCTAAAGCTAATCTCAAAGGAAGAAATTCATCTATCAGTTTTTGGTCAAGATCTCGACAACGGTCAGGCAAAAAAATACAGCACCGTGATGCCTTCAGCTATCCTACAAAGCACTTGAGAATCTAAAAGGATTGGAAAGATCGAAGACCGAAGCCATTTTCAGGTCCTGTTACACCGACTGAAGGTGTGGACTTATCATATCTAAAGTATTTCAGAATCTTCTATA
>JBAKGM010036472.1:0-19097 GCA_037177215.1 Asparagus racemosus
TTCTGGAATCAACAGAACGATCAACCGAGCTTTGATTCAGCACAACCGGACGAAAACGAAATCGGATAGAATGGTGGACGAACAGACGAACGCCGGAACGGAAGAGGAGCGCCAAATGAACTCCTCGGCATGGCCGAGGCACCAGTGGTGCCCGGCCAAAAATAGTGCCCCCTGATTCATTTGCCTATAAATAGGCTAGGGGGTTCAGTTCTGAGGGTTAGAAAATTCATCCTCTGACGTTGGAAAAATTTTGCAGCTTAAGGCGAGATCCACGTGAGCTTTTGCACAGATCTGAACATCTGCAAAATCAAAAGGCTAGATCCAGATCTCAAGTAAGCGAAGAATGCTTCAACTTCAGATCTTGTCGACAAGAGGAAGATCAGGAGCAGATCTACATCAGATATACGGTGTATCCCTCCGGATCTAAGCTTGGTCTTAGTCCCAAGAAGAGCCGTGGAATCGCTTGGTCGATTTCACCTGCTTTAGGCGATCTATTTCCTTCGTAAAATAGTCCCCTCGATCCCATAGATCTTGACTTGAATTGGATTACGCGGTGGTCCACGGACACAAAAAGTCCCCGGCACAGGCAAAGATACCCACGCAAGTGAGGATCCCGCGTTTGCTCAACAACGGTAAGGAAGTTGTAATCTTTTTTCAGTTTTCATTGTAAGCCTTATAAAAAGGAGCGATTTTTATCTAAATTTCATTGTACAAAATAAATCTGTAACGAGTTCAAATCAATGACAATCGGAACGACTTTCCCCACGAACAGATGATAGAGTTTATTAATATTTAGTTAATAATATTATTAGTTTAATCATTACAAAATTATATCATGATTATATATATAGTAGTGATTTGTATTATTAATACGTAATTAGTGATATCAGTTTCCACGTGCATTTCTTCACAACGTACAAGCATACCCTAACCCTTACCCTAACCCTAACCCTATATGTACATCATATCATCATATAGCAGCCTCTCCTCCCCGTACTATCTCTCATCTCTTTTTTTCTCGTGTACTCTCCCTCTCTCTCTTTCTTCTTTCTTTCTCTCTCTCTCCCCCCTCTCTCTCATCTCAACTCTCTCTCTCCCCTTTTCCTAGCCGCCAACACCCCTTCTCTTTCTCCTTTGTACCTGCCACAACCCATACTTTCTCTCTCTCTCTCTCTTCTTTTTCTCTCTCATCTCTCTCTCGTCCACACCCCTCACTCTCTCATCACAACCACAAAATAAAAATAAAAATAAAAAAATAAAAACCCACCTTCTCTCTCCCTCACGTTCTCTCTTCTCCCCGCAACCCTCTCTCCCTCCTTCTCTCTTTTCACCCTCTTCGTGCCCAGCCGAACCCATCACACCACGACTCCCTCCACCACTGCTCCGCCTCACATCCCCTTAACCTCGCCACCCTCAACTGCTCCGCCCCCACCTTTCCCCCTGCCTCAACCCACCTCCCACACAACCCACCACCTCCTCCTCCCTGCACAGCACCCCTCCCCTTCCCCACTCCGCCTCGACCGCCATCAGCAACACCCAACACGCCGCCGCTCCTCCTCAACAACCTGCAGCCCCCCCACACTGCCAGCACCCCAACATCTCAACCCGATCCGCACAACCACCATTGCCCTAACCACCAGTGCCTCCTCTCACCCGCCGCCCTACTTTCGTCAGACCACGACCCGTAGCCAGCCCCATCTCGCCGCCAGCCAGCGCCTAAGCCGCCACTCCTCTTTCCTCCACCCAACCCTCATCCACCTCGGTCCTCAACCACGCCCACAGCCCCTCATGCTACCACCTCCCTCAACACCAGCCCCTCGCTGTCAGCGACACCACCCGCCAGCACCACCTCCTCTCCCCTTCTCCCTGCACACCGCCAGCTCCTCCCCCCTCCACGCCACAGCCGTACCCGATCCAAACCAGTCACCACCCACGACCGCATGACCACGAACCCGCTCGTGGCTTGTCACTGCTCGCCATCGTTGTGATTCACCGCACGCAACAACTGTGCGTCGAGGTCCGCCGTTGCTATGTAGACTCATCATTGGTCGTGAGCCGCTCACTCGTGGTTCATCGCAGCCGCCCATCGTTCATGGTTCGTTGCCGTCTGTTCTACGCCGCCGTGGCCCGAATCGGAGCCGATTCGCTCGTAGGCAAGATCCCGTACCTTTTTACGCGTGGTTTATATTTTTAGAATTATTTATTAATTATTATATGCAAGATCCTATCACCTTTGACTCGTATCTTATATTTTTAAGATTATTTATGAATTATTATATGAAAGATCCCGTACCCTTTTACTCGTATTTTATAATTTTAGAAATATTTATGAATTAGCATATGCAAGATTCCATACTCGTTGACTCGTGTTTATATTTTTAGAATATTTCGCATTATCACATGTAGGAACATGTTACTGTTGACTCGTAATTTATTTTTGTTAGATTATTTGCGAATTATTATATGCAAGATCCTGTTACCTCTTGACTCGTATTTTATATTTTTTAGATTAATTATGAATTAATATATGCAAGATTTCGTACCCATTTTGACTCGTATTTTACTTTTTAGAATATTCATGAATTGGTATATGCAAGATTCCATACTCGTTTGACTCGTATTTATATTTTTAGATTATTTAGAATTATTATATGCAAGATCCCGGACGCTTTGTATTCGTATTTTATTTTTGTTAGATTATTTACGAATTATTATATACATCGGATGAATCGTGATATATTGTGAATTGCGTGGGATTGAATGATGTTGATTTTCGACGTTGTTGGTATGGTTATGTGAAATATTATTTTTGTCAGAAATAATTAGCTAGAAAATAATATTTTCAAAATATAGCTGAAGTAATATTTTCAAATGAATGTGAGGAAAAATAGTTAAGAAGATTAATTTATTGCTCAAACTCGTATTTTACCTTTTTATATTTGTTTATGAATTATTAGAATTTTTGAAGTAATAAATTGTAAGTTATCGACGAAGTGATATTTTACATTAGAATAATCGTGGGGGAAAATATCTTAAAAGAATTATTTTATAAAAGGATCGTTTGAATTATTAAAGTAAATTTAGAATTATTATTTCAAAAGAAAAATAATATTTTTAGAATATTCACGATGAAAACCTAATTTTAAAAAGGGATTTTTGGGAAAAAAGATTATTTTTATTATTTTAATTATGATCATACAAGTGATATAAACTGTGACATTTCATGTATGAAACGCCATTAGTTTCAGTTTTATTTTATGTTGTTATTAAACTAAGTGTTTTTCAGTTACTGATAATTTTTATGAGACGTTCGGGATTCCTGAGTAGTGTGATGTTGGTGTTTCCGGTTCGTATGCACATTTAACTAATCATAGGCATTGTTCACGCATATTGCATTCTGTTCGTAATTATTATTCTTGTTTTACGAATATTTCTATGCACCTATTATGCTATTTGATGTTGTATAGAGTTGGTCACATTTACACTATCTGCTGCATTGAGAACCATTAGTAGTTCATGACTTAGGACTTGCGCGTCATGAACAAGACTTAGTGACATGTGTGAGTTGTGTTGACTATGAATAGGAGGTGAACCAATGATTCGTTTAACCGTATCGTTAACTTATATTTACTTGAGACCTTGGGATGGGAAAGTCTTGGTTCATGTTATCGGATATGACTGTTGATGTATCTTCCAGACTCGTTCTAAGTGAATCGTTTCGCACTTAGGATTAGTTTGTTAGGCTAGTGAATCGTTTCGTACGTGGCCAGTGAAATCATTTCGTCACCTGAGTCATGCTTGTGTCTGGACAAGCCAGAATCAGAATGCGTGTAGTCCTCTGACCGGATCGTTTCATGGCATTGGGTGCGCGTAGAGGAATATGAGCAGTCAGTTATCCAAGTATATGAACGTTGACTCTTGTGAGATATAGACCAGAGACTTGATATAGAATGGCTAGACTTTAACACCAAGTAGAGTCATTTGACAGTTAGGCCATCTGTTTGTACGGACACACGAGTTGCACTTGTTGATCCTTATTCTAGTATATGTTCCATCCGTGAATAGTTCGGGGTTAATAATTTAGTTATTTACAATCCGTAACTTATGGTATAGACATGAGAGTTTCCTTATTTGGATATTTCGCTCGACATACTAGGTCTCGTCTTGTAGATTTCTGAATATTAATCACCCGAATTTATATGGATAGTTACCTGGATTATTATACTTGGAGCATTCACGGTTTCTGATTACTTGCATGTATTTTTATTTATTATTATACTGCTATCTTGTTGTGGGATCTTGCCGTGTGTTATACACGCTAACGTACTCCATTCTCTTGGTGTATGTCAGATTTAGATGACGGACAGGTCCAGTATGGAGAGGTATCAGTGTCGGAGTATTCTCAGCAGGAGTGTCGCACCATTGGGACAAAAGAACCGCCAAAAGCTTAGATTTTATATATGCAATAGATGTCGGACGTTAGACTTTATTATATTTTCTGTAGTTCAGTAGATGCTTTGACTATACAATTTAGCTTTTATCTGGATGTATTGAACTCTTATTTATTTCGTCTGGGATGATATTTCCTTGGTGATATGTATTCATGTAGTCCTAGATTTGTTTATTACATTCTTGCTGATCGTGGCTGTGACTGTGAGACCTATGATTTTATTGTGATTATTGCTTGATGCTTGTTCGCGTCCCATTTCCGTGTATTTTGGGAAGCGGGGTGTGACAGCGATGACCAAATAGAACGTAGCCTTCAACGGCGCGTTATACAAACAAAACACGGGTCTCAAATCCGCGTTCAGCAATCACAACACGACCCTCAAAGGAGCGTTTCACCAACGAAATGCAACCCTCAAAGGAGCATTTTCCCAACAAAACGCGATCCTCAGGGGAGCATTTCCAATATAAAATGCGGACACCACATCTGTGCTCCACAACCAAAACACGACCGACAAGGAAGCGTTTCACAAACAAAACGTGGACCGCAAACCCGCGTTCCACAACCTGAACGCAATCTTCAGGGTAGTGTTTCTCACAGTAGAAGCGGACCACGAGTTCCAAATGCTAGATGCGATGTTCGTGTCTAAAAAGACCAACATGGATTTAAAATTCGTGTTCATCAGGAATCCGACCCGCCCAATCATAGACTGGGGGTTCTTGTTCAAACCTCACGATTAGTGAGTAACTCTTCTCGAGTCTCTGCAATAGGTTTGGGAGAGTTCCTATCAAGGGAAAGACCGATACAACAAATCGTTCATTCATGCCAATGCGAACGACTCATTTCTACGGTCCCCTCAAGATGCCAATGCTGCTCGTGCACAGTCATTTCATCAGTATTCAACCCACCAATGAACATCACTTTAGAGGATGAATACCCTGAAGTTATAGTTAGCAGGGGAAAGTCACCAGCCTTCAGTTCAGATGAATCGGGTACAAATCATCCTCCAAGTGTTAGAGAAATCTCGGATAAATCTGAAGGGATTTACCAATACACTCAGACACGAAAGGGAGTCATACCTCTTATCAATTACCAGAGGCTATCTAAAGGGATAAAACCTGATGATGAGCACTCAGCCATTGCAGATTCCCAATCTTTTAGTTCTTTCATGGGACATGAGAGCGTTGTCTACACAACGGGGAGTACTGAAGACCTCAGGAAGAGGCTCTAAGAGTATCAGGCTGTGATGCAAGAAAATATGCGGTCGCAACAGGAAGCCATGCCATCACAACAAGAGTCCATCGATCAACTCTGAGACATGGTAGCCCAACTTGTTACAGATAGGGCTCAATTTCACATGGTCAGCTCAACACCTCAGCCGGAATCATCACGAAGGAGAGGTCAATCTTCAAAATGAAAAGAAAAAGTGAATGAAGCTTCTGATCAAGAAGCTCATCACATAGAATCTTCATCTGAAGAGGAGAAGAGGACTGAGAACAAGTAGAATCCTCAGTCGGCAAAAATAGAAGAGTTGGAAGCCCGCCTCAGTGCCATTGCCAATACAAGCGAGCTCAAAGACGAGGGATTTGTCCGGCCCTATCTGGCAGAATGGGACTTAGCCCCTTATCCTCCAAAATTCGAGGCCCCGACACTACAAGTGTTTGATAGCAAGGAGTTACCGAACCAACATATCTATCATTTCAAGTCACAGACTGGGAACGTGATATCAAACGATGCCATACTAACTCGCTTGTTCATTGGCACCCTCAAGGGGGTTGCCTTTGAATGGTTTATGAAACTGTCTGCAGGATGTATTCAGAAATGGACAGATCTAGAGAGACTCTTCCTATCAAGATTCTTCAAAAACGACATCGAAGTCTTTGTCCATACCCTTCTTGCCACTAAGCAAAAGAAGGGAAAGTCCATCAAAGCCTTTGTCAAGAGATTCCGAAGCGTGGCTCTTCGATGCCCGACAGGTATGACGCAATATGCACTAGTGGAAACCTGTCGACACAACTTACAAAGAAACTCCTAGCCTGAATGGGAGTTGCAGAATGCCGTTCCTGGAGACAGTTAATCTCTTAAGGGGAACATGCTCAAAAAATTATTTCCAGAATCAAAGCCGAAGAAGAATGCGAGCAATGGGACCAAGCCCAATCTTCTCAGCCAAAAGGAGAAGATATTACAGATACTGAAAATAATCCTCTTAAATAGGATGGCAGGTCCACAAAGCTATCATGTTAACAGTTACCTCTGATAATCTATTTCCTTCAAATTCCCCCACCAAACTCTTCAAATAGCGACCTACCATGTGACGTGCCTCTATTCTGGTCATAGTCATTATACTCCAATGTCAATGAAAGACTTGACGGATAGTGCCCCATTTGGCGATATGCCATGCCTACCCCTCTTCCCCCTTGCACTTGTTCAAGACTGGGAGTTGTTCGTTGGATTATGAGTAATAAATCTTATGAATTATCATGTTTAATAAAATCAACTTGTCAACCCTCCTCAACAGATAAGTTCCTCAAAGCTGTTCAAATCACAACTAAATCCTGACAACTAACTTATCAATCTTTCTCAATAGGATGATAAGTCCTCAAATTTTGCTTAAATCGCAATCAGCTTATCAATCCTTCTCAATAAGATGATAAGTCCTCAAAATTGCTTAAATCGCAATCAGCTTATCAATCCTTCTCAATACGATGATAAGTCTTTAATTTTGCTTAAATCGCAATTAACTTATCAATCCTTCTCAATAGGATGATAAGTCCTCAAATTTGCTTAAATCGCAACCAACTTATCAATCCTTCTCAATAGAGAGATAAGTCTTCAATTTTACTTATATCACAATCAACTTATCAATCCTTCTCAATAGGATGATAAGTCCTCAAATTTGCTTAAATCGCAATCAACTTATCAATCCTCCTCAATAGGATGATAAGTCCTAAGCCTTGTTCACACCACAAGCCCTAAGCCTTGTTAACACCACAAGCCCAAAGACTTGTTCACACCACAAGCCGTAAGCCTTGTTCACACCACAAGCCCAAAGACTTGTTCACACCACAACCCCAAAGCCTTGCTCACACCACAAGCCCAAAGCCTTGTTCACACCACAAGCCAAAGCCTTGTTCATACCACAAGTTGTTGGCATTAAAAATTGCATATCAGTACTCGAACGTGACTCGTGACAATGGATTGGCAATCGACGACCCATCTGACGATGCGACAAAGAACCACTGACGACGTAACCATGCCGCAAAATGCATAAAGCAAGTCAACGAATGCATGAAGTGAATCGACAAGGCGTGCAAGTCAGTGAAGCGACGAATCGTGGAATAAATCTAATGACGAAGCTTCAGATCAGTGAGTTTCGACAAAACAAATCAACTGGATTTAAATGTCAACAAGACGGAATCAACCAGACTCGAACAACGATGGAACCGAGTCAACCAAATTCTAGAATTGACGAAATAGTCAACCAGGCTCAGGAATGAAGGCAACTAGATAAATCGGGTTCAAAAATCACTGGAACAGGGTTGCGAGCAAGGCCAAAAGCAGAGAAAACTCAGCCAAGACTGAGAAAGTCTCGGCCAAGGCCGTGACAGCTCAGCCATGGCCGAGGCACCTCGGCCAAGGCCAAGGAGACTCAGTCTTGGCCGAGGTGACTCAGCCTTGGCCGAGCCACAAGCTACCCGTAACTATTTTTCCCCCCTCTCTCTCTCATTTGCCTATAAAAAGGCCAGGGGGGTCCTTAGTTCAAGGGTTGGAAAATTTTTAGTCTAAGCCTAGACTTGTGAGAGCCTTCTGCACAGATCTGAGCATTTGTAAAGAAGAAAAGTCAGATCTAGATCTCATGCACGTGAAGAACTCGCCACAACTCAGATATACGCATCAAGGAGAGGAGTTGAAGCGGACCCAGGTCAGATCTACCAAATCCACCCTCTAGATTAAGCTTCGTCTTAATCTCAGGGTTTGTGCGTGAAATCGCTTCGTCGATTTTACCCACTTCGGCGATCATCTCCCTCGTGAGTTGATCCCCGTCGGCGATTATTTCCATCGTGAAATAATCACTATAGATCTGTAGATCTAGCATCCGGATCTGATCACGCGGCGGTCCACGAACGGAACAGAGTCCACAGCACAGGCTAAAATCCCACACAAGTGAGGATCCAATAAACAGATCCCGTGTTTGTTCATTAATAGAGATAAAGTTGTAACCATTGTTGATTTTCATTATAAGCCTTATAAAAAGGCGAGATTTTTATTTGAATTTCGTTGCAAGCGATTGAAGTTTGTAGCAGATTCACAATCAATGGTAATCATAGCAACTTTCCCCACGAACAAGCTAGTGACTACAGTGGGAGCCAACGGTCTCAAATGTGAGACCGTCGTGTCGCAACAGCAGATCCAGATCCTAGTCGAGGAGGAGTTTGACCAACAGAAGTTCGAGGAGTATCTTTCCTCCTCATCCAGATCTACCTCTCCCTGCCATTCTAGAAGGATATTCGCTATAAGGAAGATCCGGTGGGCTTCAGATGTTGAGTCCCAAGAGGACGATTCCAATCCCGCTGCTGCCAAAGTTGCAGGTAGTAGTAAAACTCCCTCGACGCCCATAGCCCAAGTTCCCCCGACAACTGAGATGACCGCCGATGGCATGCCCGCACTCTCTAAGTGAGCACGGCAGTGACGACGACAAAGCATGGCATGAAGATTCGCGAAGGCCATGCAATCAACGGATGGGATCCGCTACGAGGCAGATCTAAGATCCAGGTTACAGTAGATGCTTCAGCCTCAGATGATCGGTGGCCCCTCCAAGCCATCGGCAAACGAATGGGTCTGAGTCAAACAAAACCATTCAATGCTTTAGGAGCGCATCCAGAAGCGTCGCGCACTCCTTACGCAGACACGGACTTTGGTGCAACAAGCTTGAAAACTGAAGAAGGAGGAGGTGGCCACGAAGCCACCAACAATCTGACAAGTCTGGAGGGCCAAGTCCGCCGCCACTCCAACTACAGTGATCATGGCATCAAAGCCAAAGTCTGCCGATGCTCTGACTCTAGTTGCCCTGGCACTGAAGCCAAAGTCTGTCGGCGCCCCAACACCATTCGCTCCGGCGCCAAGGCCACTATCGGCGTCTACATCAAAACTTCCTGCTTTAATTAGCAAGCTAGTAATCACGGAGCACCTAGACCCGTTACAAGACGATCGAGACAAAATTCTGTTCAAGGAACACCTGGGTCCATTGAGGAAATCACGGGTCACTCTGGATACAGGAAGTCGCACCCACCTCAACGAAGGCAACAAGATCCCTACAACACCACATACAGGATTGAGAATTGAAGTCCGAGAGTCTGCCAAAACTTCACGCCCCCACTGGCGAATATCAAGGCGAGTCACTTTTGGCAGCTTTGACAAAGCAGTCTGTACTTAGAAGGAGACATCTTTGTCTGACGATGACAACGTTATACCTAAGAAGTCGTGCCAACACACGATGGGTTGCTCCGGCATTCATGTCGATGAGTTGTACTATCATGCTGGGGGTACGAACAGATCTTTAAAGAGGAGTTCACCCGAGAAGCCTATACAATGCCTCTATTCCAAATTGATCAAGGCGGTGCTATCAGAGTGTAGCTGCAACAAAGCAACTCCAGAGAGGGTGTTGGTCTTCGACAGACTTAGTGCATGACTCCCAAAGCCCAGGTCAAGATGCTTCCACAGGAGAAGCGACGAACTGCCAAGAGTCACCAACAACATGACGGGCAGAGGAACTTCGACTTGTGCCAGTCTTCGACCATCTGACCGGATAACTCGTCCGCAGACCAGATGTATTCAGCGGTTCAATTACAACAAGATCCTGAAGGAGTTGCCGTCAGATGATGAAATGTCAGATGCCGGCTCCACATTGGCCTCTGATAATGCAGTCTCCAGTGAGAGACAACCCCATGAAGCGCTAATGATTAGTGCTGAACAAGTGGCCAAAATGCTCGAAGAAGCAATGGCCAAACAGAAGAAGAACTTCAAGTTCAAGATGGAGATGGCCATGCAGCAGATGCAAGAAATGCATGACCAACAGATCCAAGCACTGACGAACCGTCAGGGTGAAACTAGTCATCGTAACAACGTCAATCAAGTTAACAACGACACAGACAGGGAAGAAGACTGTAGCGCCAATAATCCCCCTGAAGAACAAAATACTAGGGGTAGTCACGAAAATGCCAGTGGCAATGCCGTCATTCCTGAGAACGAGAAGATACAGATCTCGAGAGTAAGATCAACACCTTGATCTCTGCTCAAGAAGTGAAGAAGACCGAAATACCATGCCCATACCCAAGAGAGTGGGAGTCGATCCCATATTAATCGAAGTTCAGCTTGATTAACTTCACGCCGTTCGACGGGAAAGGGTCCCCCACCCAACATTTGATTTACTTCAAGTCTCACTTGGGGGTTATTTTTGGAAACGAGCCCTTGATGGTTCGGTCATTCGTTAGCACCCTTCGAGGAGCTGCCTTCGATTGGTACCACCGTCTCAAGCCAGGGAGCGTTACCAGCTGGGATGACATAGAATCCATGTTCCTTGCAAACTTCTTCGATGACGACACCGAAATATCTATCGGGATGTTGTTGGATGAGAAGCAAAAGGATGGGGAAACTGTGGATACCTTCGTCAAACAGTTCTGGAACAAGACGATGAACTGCCAGGATCCGATAACTGAAAAATTCATTCTCCAGACCTTTCACAACAACCTATTATTAGATGTGCTCGAAGCGATGGGAACATCACCCTCCACTACATGGAAGGATCTAAAAGTGCGCGGGGAGCAAGCCGAACGGTTCCTCAAGAGGAAGAAAGCAGAAAGAGGCCAGCCGGCAGCAGAAGCTCCAAAATGTAACTTCGTCCCACGCAGCAAGGGGAAGGAGCAGGTGAGAATGGCGGTTGCCAACAGACATTCCAGCTGCAGCCACAGCAAGAGCCACAACAGCGGGCATCGCAACAGTCGTCGCCCCAATGGTAACAGAGGTCGCAGTAGCAGAAGCCTCTGGGTTCCAGATTCCCCAAGTTGTACTCATTCAAGGATGACGAGATTCCCAGAATCTTCAAATATCTCCTGGAAAACAATAAGATCCAGCTGCCACCAATCGTGAATCGAGAGGAGGCCAGTAAGGTCAATGACCCAAGTACTGTGCGTACCACAGAGCAGTGCACCACCCGACCAAGGCGTGTTATCATCTCAAGGATAAAATCTAAGCCTTGATTGACGTGGGCATCATTACTCCAAAGCCTTCCAAGGAGAAGAAAGTGGGGGGGGGCAAATGCCGTATTTATTAACTTCAGATCAGTATCGCTGACTAGGTTCCAACCGCAGCCCGTCATCAAAGAAGGGGTGAAAACTGTAAACGATGATCCTCATGGGCAGCGTGAAAAGAGTCTTGTGCCGCACACCACCCTAAATAGAGAAATTCTGTGGGTCCATCCTGACCTACTAGAAGATGATCAGTGGGCAGCCTCTTCGTCATCAAAAAAGAAGCCGAAGGGAACGGAGAAATTATGCCACACCATTTTAGCAATCTTGGAAGAGGACGATGAACGGATGGTGACGTTCTAACTCTCTGAAGGACAACCTAAAGTCCTCGCCACCGGGAGCGGGCACGAGTATAGATACAAGTACCTCGAAATCCTGACCCGAATGCCAAGATGCTAACAGAGCTGGGGGTGGTGATGACTCCCCTTACATGTGCTGAAAAGGCACAACAGCAGGCGGCTGCCAAAGAAGACGCGGCTAAACCAAAGGAGAAGTAGCCTCAAGAAGTTCAACTCCCGAAGCAGTCTCGATTCAATCGCCTGATTGGAAGAGACAAACTGGGAGGTTTGAACTCCCCGTATTGCTTCAACGTGATGGCTCAACTGACTAATATCCTGGCAAACCGGGAGGTTCGAACTCCCCGTATTGCTTCAACGTGATGGCTCAACTGACTAATATCCTGGTGAGGATCACTCTCTATGAGCTGTTGCGGTTGTCAAAAGAGACCCGGGAAGCTTTACAAGAAGCCCTGGCTGATTCTGAGGTCTTCCTCACTCAGATCAAGCTAACTCATGAAGAGCTGGAGTCGTCCTCTGCCCAACAGTGCAATCTTGCTGCCAAGCATCTCCCCTGCATCACCTTTACCAGGAAGACATGCAGATGAAGAATTCCAAACATGACAGGCTACTTTATTTCACCAGGTACATTGGCTCCAGTGAAGTCAACCGGATCTAAGTTGATCCAGGTTTCGCTATGAGTATCATGCCCCTGCGCCTCATGTATAGTCTTGGGATTCCTGCCAGTAAGCTGGCATCAACAGACACAGTGATCTATAGATTTAACACCAGCAGGTCTCGACCGCTTGGGAAAATCTGAGTGAAGTGCCAGATGGGAGATTTGAAGTCCGATGTCACCCCCCGCTTCCCAAAATACAGGGAAACGGGATGCGAACAAGCCCGCGACGTATTAGATTGGGGAGTATAGAATAAAAACTCTTCTCCTTAACCTAACACGCCAAGCATCAAGCAATAATCACAATAAAATCACAGGTCTCACAGTCATAGTCACAATCAGCAAGAATGCAATAAACAATATCCAGAACTACGTGAATACACATCACCAAAGAATGTCATCCCAGACAAGATAAATAACAGTTCAATACATCCAGATAAATACTAAACTGAATAGTCGACGAACATCTACTGAACTACAGAAAATATAATAAAGTCTAACGTCCGGCATCTACTACATAAATAAAATCTAAGCTTCTGGCAGTTCTTCTATCCCAATGGTACGGCACTCCTGCTGAGAATACTCCAGCACTGATGCCTCTCCATACTGGACCTGTCCGTCATCTAAATCTGATGTACACTAAGAGAATGGAGTACGTCAGCGTGTATAACACACGGCAAGATCCCACAACGAGATAATAGCATAATAATAAATGTAAATGCATGTAGGTAAGCAGAAACTATGAATGATCCAAGTATAACAATCCGAATAACTATCCATGTACCTCCGGGTGACTAATATTTGGAAATATATAAAACGAGACGTAGTACGTCGAGTGAAATAATCTAAATAAGAAAACTCTCATGTATATACCATATGTCTCGGATTGTAAATAACTAAATATTAACCCCGAAACTATACACAGATGGAACACATACAGGAATAAACATCGACAAGTGCAGCTCGTGTGTCCGTACGACCAGGTGGCCTAACTGTCAAGTGTCTCTACTTTGTATTAAAGTCTAACCATTATATATCAGGTCTCTGGTCTATATCTCACAATAGTCAACGTTCATATACTCGGATAACTGACTGCTCATTTTCCTGTACGTGCATCCAGTGCCGTGAAATGATCCGGTCAAATGACTACACGCAATCCGATTCCGGCTTGTCCGGACACAAGCAGGACTCAGGTGATTAAACGATTTCACTGGCCACGTGTGAAATGATTCATAGGCCCAACAAACTAACCCCATGTGCAAAATGGTTCACTTAGAGCGAGTCTGGAAGATACATCAACAATCACATCCGATAACATGAACCAAGACTTTCCCATCCCACAATCTCAAGTAAAATCAAGTCAATGATACCGATATAACAAAACACGGGTTCACTTCCTAAGCATGGTCAACACACATGCATGTCACTAGGTCATGTTCATGACGAAGCAAGTCCCTAAGTCATGAACTACTACGGTTCTAGACACAACAAGACTATAAATAAATGCAATTAACATGGCATATCAATACAAGAATGCATCGAAAACATGAATAATCAATAAACGATACGAAAAACGATAACAAGAGCCATGAACAGCTAACTACACATGTAAACGAATAATATCAGAAATTCACTAATCGGATTTTGAAACTTTTTGAAATTGCAACGGTAACTAGATAACAAATAACTTAACGACGGTGTAAGAGGAATCTGAAAACGGCGAATGTTTCATACATGAAATGACGCGGTCTTCATCCATCGATTACACGGTCGTATTTATAAAAAATTCCTTTTCCAAAATAATTCCTTTAAAGTTAATTTCCTCACGGATCTTCTAAAAGTATTATTTCAGTTAAATAATCTTTTTTATAATATTTCGCAATATGACAAAATAACAACATTAAACATTCTTCAAGCAATCCACGCAGATATAAAATTATATAAACTACTCTACGCACTTAGTAATTCGTAATTAATCTAATAACTGAAATACGAGTCAAAGACAAGAGGAATCTTGCATATGATTGCAGATAATAATTTATATATAATTCTAAAAATATAAAATACGAGTCAATAAGAGTACGAGATCTTGCATATAGTAATTCTAAAATAATCTACAATGTAAAATACGAGTCAAAAAGTTACGGGATCTGGCATATAGTAATTCTAAATATTCTAAAAATATAAATACGAGTCAAAACGGGTACGAGATCTTGCATATAATAATTTATTAATAATCTAAAAATATAAAATACAAGTCAAAAGGTAACAGGATCTTGCCTACGGTGCATTGGCTACGATTCAAGCTGTGTCAGCGATGAACAACAGCGACGAACCACGGACGATGGGCGAGCGGCGATGAACAACGACGTATCACAAGCGAGCGGCGATGAACAATGGACGATGGCGTGAGTTGTGGCTGTGGGTGATTGTGGGGAGGGACTGTTTGTGGCATTGGCGGCACGTGGGGAGGAAGAGGGCGGCGACGTTGCGGGTGATGGGTTTTGTGGTTTTGCAGCGGCTTGGGTGGCTGGCCGACGGAGGAGGTGGCAACGAGGTTGAGGGGAGTGACTGGCTGCGGTGAAGTGCTAGTCGAAGAAGAGGGAGGGAGGCGGTGTTGCTGGCTGGAGGGGGTGCTGGTCGGAGCGGGTTGTGTGGGTTTGCTACGGGCGGAAAGGCGGTCGAGCGGCGAGTTGTGGGGGGGCACGAAAGAAAGGGGCGGAGAGATGAACATGAGAGAGAGAGAGAGAGAGAGAGAGAGAGAGAGAGAGAAGGGGTTTTCTCTTATTTTTTTATGTTTGTTCGGCTGTGAAAGAAGATGTACGGGGGGAAATTATATCTACATATAGGGTTAGGGCTAGGGTTAGGGTTAGGATTAAAATACACGTAGAGAAATACACGTGGACCAAATACCCTGATACGTATCAAAAAATACAGATCTACTATCATGATAATTTTGTAATAATTAATCTAATAATTTTATTAACCAAATATTAATAAGCTCTATCATCAAAATATATATAATTAAATATAACGTCCAAATACTTAAAATATCATTTAATATTTTAATATTGAAAAAATACGATCGAAAAATCACAGGTGTTACATCCTACCCCCCTTAAAATAAATTCCGTCCTCAGAATTGAAAAATGAGAGCGATGCATAACAACCCAAAGATAGGGACATGGAACGGAAGGCTCAATCAATATATATAGAAAGATATTCAAAAGAACTACATATCCATAATTGGAGAAGATATGAGGTAGCAGCGATACAAAATGAAATAAGACATAAGAGCTAAGAGTCCAAAAACAACTGAGGGTATCGCTGTCGCATCTTTGACTCTGTCTTCCAAGTCGACTCTCCAGGGGAATCTGGGTGTCACATCACGCGAATGAGGTTGACGGTCTTATTCCGAAGGATCTTCTCTCTTCGGTCCAAAATCGCCACAGGCTACTTCTCATAGGTCAAATCTGGTCGCACCTCAATCTATAAGAAATCTATCACATGGCTCGGATCTCCGACATATCTCCGCAACTCAGAAATATGGAATATGTCGTGCACTCCTGTCAATGAGGGTGGTAATGCAAGTCGGTACGCCACTTCTCCAACTCTCTCTAGTATGTCGAAAGGTCCCACATACCACTGACTCAACTTCCCATGCCTTTCAAAGCGAATGGTGCCTCGGTTGGGTGAGATCTTCAAGAATACATGGTCTTCAGGCTGGAACTCCAAGTGCTGACGTTGAATCTATCCTGTGCTATGCGAAGTCGCTCCCGAATGATCCTGACGGCATCAACTGATTTATCAATCAACTCTGGCCTAAATATCTCCCGGTCTCCAACATTGTCCCAACACAAAGGAGAGCGGCACTTCCTCCCACACAATGCTGCGAAAGGGGCCATGCCAATATTAGCCTGGAAGCTGTTGTTGTATGCAAACTACACCAGATGTAGATGATCCTCCCAAGATCCATAAAAATCAAGTATACAAGCTCTGAGCATATCCTCTAGAATCTGAATGGTCCTCTCCGATTGCCCATCGGTCTGAGGGTGATAAGCTATGCTGAAACTGAGACTGGTACCCAGACTCGTCTGCAAACTCTTCCAGAACTCGGAAGTAAATCGGATATCACGATCCGAGACGATGTACATTAGAACTCCGTGCAATCGCACAATCCCCTCCATATATCTCTAAGCAAGATGCTCTGTCGACTGTCCTATTCAGAATGAGATAATGAGCCGATTTGATTAATCGATCTACAATCACCCAAACAACATCATTCTGTCTAGCACTCCGAGGTAAGCCAGTAACGAAATCCATGGTGATATGTTGCCACTTCCACTCTGGAATAGGCAACGACTGCGATAAACCTGCAATGCGCTGATGTTCTGCCTTCACCTGCTGACAAACAAGGTACTTCGCCACACTACGAGCCACATCTCTCTTCATACCATGCCACCAAAAGTTTAGCTTCAAATCCTTGTACATCTTAGTGCCTCCTGGGTGAATAGAATATGGTGAGCTATGAGCTTCCCATAATAACTCCTCTCGAACATCTCCTTCGGGTACGCAGATTCGACTCCCAAACCGTAAAGATCCGTCCTCATTAATAATAAACTTCGACCAAAGACCAGCTGCTGCTAACTCTCTACACTTCTGAAGATATAAGTCGTCTGATTGTGCAGCCTTGATCCGCTCGACTAAGGTCGACTGAATCTGAAGATTCATCAATGTAGCAGTGACTCCTGGAAGTAGAACCTCTATGCTCATATCCCTCACATCTTGCTGAAGTCTCCACTGGGCAGTGAGGGTCATGATCGTTGGCAGCCGACTCAAAGCATCTGGCACGACGTTGACCTTACCAGGATGATATTGGAGATCAATGTCGTAATCTGCCATCAACTCTAACCACCTGTGCTGTCTCATATTGAGCTCCTTTTGAGTAAAAACATACTTCAAGCTCTTGTGATCCGTGAACACCTTCACCTGCTGATATCCACTCCGTAGGTCCAACGTAGAGAATACTCTCGATCCTCCCAATTGGTCAAATATATTATCAATACGGGGAAGAGGATACTTGTTCTTCACTGTCACAACATTCAACTCCCGGTAGTCAATGCACATCCGCTTAGATCCATCCTTCTTACCCACAAGCAACACAGGTGCCCCCCAGGCTGACACACTGGGTCGTATCAAGCCTCTCTACAAAAGATCATCCAACTGTGTGCGAAGCTTGGCCAACTTAGCCGGAGGTATACGATAAGGGGTCTTGGAGATAGGGGCACTTCTAGGCTTCAGCTCTATAGAAAACTCAATCTCTCGATCCGGCGGCAATCTGTAAATATCATCCGGAAATACATCTTCGAACTCTCGAACTACAACCGGCTTCTCAGATTCTACCTGCATTGTAGCTAGCGTCGTCTCTATCTGTTTAGCCCTGTACTCCACAGGTTCGGCTGGCGTACTGCCATTAAGAAACTCAAATCTCGGATGATTAGGTATCTCGAATACTATACTCCGGCGGCGACAATCGATGGTGGCAAAGAATGACCCCAACTAATCCATCCCGAAAACAGCGTCGAAGCTCGGTAATCAATCACCAGGAAGTCTGCAAAGAGTTCTCTCTCGTAGGTGACTACAGTGCATGCTTCCTAACCACTGGATGCTACTAAAATACCACTACCAGTGTTGATATTCCAGCCCGACCAAAGGAGTTATAGGAAGGGAGTGGGTGGTCACAAATCTACGAGACAAGAAACAGTGGGAAGCTCTAGGGTCAAAGAGTGATAAAGCAGGGATGGAATAAACAAGGAATTTGCCTATCACAGGAGGAGGTCAAGGTAATGTAACTTGATTCTAAGGAATCAAAGCATTAGAGGAAGGGTCAGAATCAAATCGAATTGAGTAAGGGAGTAACTAAGAGGTATTTAATCAAGATAGTAGGATAGGAGTCAAATATAGTCTTACAGATGAAACAGTGATATGCGTCTAGATTATTTATCATATTCTCACTGTGAAATTCGAGACTGTGATCTGTGATTGTGACTCGACATGAGCAGCCTGAATTGGTCAGGGACCTGCATGGGCCACCACCAAAAGCCTGTCACGCCTCGCTTCCCAAAACACACAGAAACGGGACGCGAACAAGCCCGCGACGTATTAGACCGGGGAGTATAAAATAAAAACTTTTCTCCTCAACTTAATACGCCAAGCGTCAAACAATATAATCATAAAAAATCACAGGTCTCACAATCACAGTCACGATCAGCAAGAGTGTAATAAACAATATTCAGAGCTATTCAAATACATTTCACTAGGGAATATCATCCCAGACAATAAATAACAGGTCGAAATACATCTGGATAAAAACTAAACTGAGAAGTCAACAAGAC
>JBAKGM010036517.1:0-19087 GCA_037177215.1 Asparagus racemosus
TTCTTAGGGATAACTCGAGGAACGCCGATGAAGCGTCAGGTCTAATCCTACTCCAACTAGGATTTGGACCCCACTCCAAAATAGGTATATGAGTATAAACTGTTTCCTAATTCATTCGAGAAGTTCCCAGAGGATATTTTCACAAAATTATTCTTAGGGATAACTCGAGGAACGCTGATGAAGCGTCAGGTCTAATCCTGTTCCGACTAGGATTTGGACCCCACTCCAAAATAGGTATATGAGTATAAACTGTTTTCTAATTCGTTCGAAAAGTTCCCAGAGGATATTTCCACAAAAATATTCTTAGGGATAACTCGAACGGCGCCACTGAAGCACAGGAGAGAAAAAAAAATTTTATCGACGCCGGACAACGCGTCTCGAAGAAAATTCCTCCTACTGAGCTACTCCAAAACGGTACACGAGTATAAACTATTTCCTATTTTGTCAAGAAGTTCCCAGAGAATATTTTCATATTTTTAGGGATAACTTGATAATCACAAAGCGTGGAAATAATACTGACACCGGACAACGCGTCGCCAACTCACAAGCAAAGAAGACGAGTCCCTCGATCCATTGATCAAAGGGACAAACCCTAATCTCCTCCCACTGAGGAAACAACCAACGTCGCCACCGTAGGGTTTGCCGATCAACGGTTTGAATGCGGGTAAAATCAGACGACGGTCAACGTCATTCGCCGATCAAAGGCTAAGATTCTATTCGACGCCAAACAACGCGTCGCGACGGAGAATTCTATGATCAATCGAGGAGTCCCGTAAAGCAGTTTGATGGTCAGTTGGACGATAACTCACCAACACGAGTCAACCACAGAGCTTCATCAGCCAAGGTTCAAGATTCCGACAGCGGTCAAGCAAAACAAATGCAGTACCGTCATGCCCTCAGACATCCTACAAAGAACTGGAGAATCTGAGAGGATTGGAGGAATCAAGTATTGAGGCTATTCTCAAGCAAAAATCTCATTCACTGACATCAGGTCAAGATCTCGACAGCGGTCAAGCACAAAATGCAGCACCGTGGCGCCTTCAGCAATCCTACAAAGAACTGGAAAGCCTGAAAGGACCCGAGAGATCAAACACCGAAGTCGGCAATAAGTCTCGCACCGACTGAAGGTGAGGGACTATCATGTTCAAAGTATCCCAGACTCGTCCACAAATCGAGACTGAGATACTTTAGAGGGGGTATCTGTAGGCATTGAAAATCGCTGATCAGTGCCCAAACCAGACTCGTGAAGGGGGGTTCGCAAACGACGAACCATCGACCGACGCGACAAAGAACAGCTGACGACGCAATCACGCCACAAAATGCATGAAGCAAGTCAACGAATGTACGAACTGAGTCGACGAAGCGTATACGTCAACAGGGTGACATGTCGTGGAATAAATCCGATAGCGAAGTCCCGAGTTAGCAAGAATCAGTGACGCGAGTCGATCAGACTCGAACATCAACACGGCGCAGTTGACCGAATTCAAGCGACGACACTGCGTCGATCCAATTCCGGACTCGGCGAGATGATCAGAAGAGAACGGAAATATCAGAACATGGGTTCGAACGGGCAAAACGTCGGGAAAAATGACAAAAAGAACCGGCGAAACGACCGTTAGAACTTCGGCCAATGGCCGAAGTGCTTCGGCCAAGGGCCGAAGTGCTCGGCCGTTTCTCGGCCGAGCGAGCACTTTCTCCCCCTTTTCTCTATAAATAGAGAGGGGGGTCTCAATTGTGAAGGGTTGGAAAATTTTTCAAAGGCTTGGATCTCTACGCGGGAGTTCTGCAAGTTCAACAAATTGCCGTCAGCGTCGATACTACTGCTACAAACGTCAGATCTACGCCGTTCAAGCTCAACACCCGCAGATCTAAGGTCAGGTATTGAGATCTAAAACCTACCCTCCAGTCTAAGCTGCGTCTTAGACTCAGGGTATCCTCCAGTCTAGGCTACGTCCTAGACTCAGGGATAGCGTGTGATTTCTCCTAGTAGATCTCACCCGCTCCGGTGATCTTCCCCTTCGTGGGTTGG
The DNA here is from genome assembly GCA_037177215.1 of Asparagus racemosus. NCBI lineage: Eukaryota > Viridiplantae > Streptophyta > Magnoliopsida > Asparagales > Asparagaceae > Asparagus > Asparagus racemosus. The sequence continues at coordinate 2,030 of JBAKGM010036517.1, forward strand.
TTCCCGTCAGGTACTTGTTTCCTTCGTAAAATAGATCCCTCAGATCTGCAAACCTAGCACCTAGATCATCAACTGAAGATCAGGATTGCACGGTGGTCCACGGACGGAATAGAGTCCTCGGCACAGGCAAAGAATCCCACGCAAGCGAGGGTCTGATAAACGGGCTCCGCGTTTGTTCAAAACAGAGAATTGAAGTTGTATCTTTAATTTTGATATTATTCATTGTAAAAGCCTTATAAAAAGGTGAGTTGTTATTTAAGTTTCGTTGTAAAAAACAAATTTGTAACGAGTTCGAATTGCAGATTCAATGAAAATGTCAGGAACAACGATTTTCCGCGCGAACAAGCCCTGATCAAATTTGACTGACATTGTCGTCCCTGTTTTAGCTTCGGGGAAAAAAAATTCATATTGTTTACCAACATAATAATTCAACACATGTTCTAGTCCTGGTTGTTCAACTGCTGGAGGTCCAAATAAGATATAGTGTTCAAAATTATTGCTTTTATAGGCATTCCAATGCCACTTCTTCATCTTTGATTCAAGATTTTTCATGAATGCATAGTAGGTTCCAAAGCTTTTTGTAGGCCTGAGTTCACCTACAGCTGCATTCTTTTTCCTGTATAAACAAATATTTACTCTTAACAAATCATTCAAATTCTTAATATCCAATGCACTAATTAACATCCGATGGTATTAATTAACATCAAAGGTCAAGTAACAACCATTTATAAAACTTAACACTTATGGATGAAAGTTAACACCTATCCACAAAAGTTAGCATCTGTTGATAAATGTTAATATTTTGTTATGAACTTTATTATCTAATGATGAAACATGTATGTGTAAAAGCTTACATTAGTTATCTACTTTTTGCATGTAATGCCATCACTTAAACAAATAATTCATAAACTATGATTGTACTTATCAATAAATAATACATTTCAAATCCAATTGCGAAAATTCACTTACTTTTCATAATAGTTGAAAGTGATTGTACATTGTACATGCTTCATACACAATAATATAACACAATGAACTAAATTCTAAACAATGAGTCTATACCATACAATAGGTCTATACTCCATACATGATAATTTCAGGCAGACTAAGATAAAAAAATCTATAAATATGATCCAAAGTTATATCCACGTTTATTACCAATGAATCAAATATTAAACTTTAATAGTTATGACCTTAGCCTAGCAACAAATGATTCTTATTAACATGAATTAGAAATAGTTAACAGTTAACAGCATTAATTTAGTAAAAGTCAAGTTTTATTAACATCCATGGTTAATAGCTGATAGTTAAGGCTAAAAGTTAACAACGAATGAGAATTATTGACATGCATTGCTAGCTAACAACAAAGGAGTATTTTTTACATGCATTACTTCATAACGATTATACTTCATATTGTTAAGATCATGTTCCCAAATTAATAAACTAGTTCTTTCTCTAAACTACAATAAGCAATTTTTCACCATCATTTTTCCACAAACAAATCCCATAAATCTCAATTACATTTCAAACAAGTAAACTGTTAGCTTTCTTTCTTTTTTTTTCTTGCTCAAATTTTCTATAACATCCTACACCATAATTTTACAAAATCATAATTTTACAAAATACTTACAACTAAAATTAACTAAATTTAAAACCAAAAATTTCAAAGTTATTTGAGAACTTATTTCTTATTAGAGAGGGGCACATCCTCTGTTGAACGTCTCCTATTCCGTTCTAAAAAATCCAATCCTTTTTCATGCACAACATGGCCATCGTCACCTCGTTACTATCCTCATCCTCAGAGGAGGTGGACGTCAGAGAAGAAGAATAGCTGCCGGGGGATAAGGTGGCAGAGGCTGAGGCTGATGATTCTTGCAGAACCTCCTTCGTCGTTGGAGTCGAGGGACGCCGACGATGAACCACTTCGAATTAGGGTTTTTGACCATTTTCCAATTTTCTTTAAAAAACATTTTGACGGATTTTATGAAGGTTTGAGTGAAAATCTAGGGTTGTTTATGGGTTCTCTTGAGATTACAGGAGTTTGAGTGAGAGAAGAGAGAGGGGAAGGTGTCGACCAACTCGCCATTTGGGTTGTCTCCTAGATCAGCTCAACGAGGAGTTTGACTAGTACTGCCTTTTGAGCTAGCCATGTGAGACGTTGGTCCTCAAGTTGTCTGAGCTAGATGTTTGGGACGTCTCGAGGTGGCGAACTGATCTGAGGATCTTAATGCAGGATACTTGTCTACTAATTGAGCTAATTATGACTTTATAATTGAAGTGTCGTAACAGTTGGTCCCTTTCACTTGGAGTCAACTGAGGACGGGTCCAAATGAAATAGGGGCATTGCAACTCTTTTCGTGAGGTCCATTAATTACTTGAATGTGAATAGTTCTTCTGATACGATGTGACTAACGTCGCTACCTACTTTTTAACTGCCAGCGCTTCGCTTCGTGCCTAATTGTGGACTAGTTAAGGCAGGTGCTTTGCCTCAGATTCTGAAGTTGATCTGGGCCATTGGTTCCTAACTGACTTGACCACTACGATCTTGACAGTTGTGGGTATGGATGCCTATAAATGGGATCGTGGAGAGGATGATGGAGACTGTTGTTTCTGCAAAATTCCTCTGCCTCTCCCAGAACTCTGGTCAACTCTCTTCTCCAGCGATCTTCCTAAACTGCAGTAATGGACGCTTTTGCTCTTAACGCTAGGTAGGAACTTATGTCAGAGATCCATTTGAAGGTAACCATGGTGTAGCTGAAGATTCTTCATGATAGATATGACATCCCTCGAGCCTTAAAAATTGGCGGTACCAATGAGGTCTCAAGCGATCTACGATCATCCTGAGGGTAAGAATCCCCAATAAATCTAGCGTATAGAGTATGGCTTACGCCTGCCCCTGCACCTCTTCGTCGACCATGTACGCTCGACCCTGGGGGTCTCACCCATGCAACTGAAGCTAAATGTGATCGCGACCCTAGTGAACTTCATAGTCGTTTGCCATTGGCTTGGGATTCAGCCATCTCTAAACGTGCTGGGGCACTTGATCAGTGTCAAGGTGTACCAGAAGGAGGCTCATCATCATTTCTAAGTAGTGAGCCGATTCAAACTTATTCTCGACCTTGTGAACTCAAACAAAGACTAGAAGGAAAAATTTATCTGGGTCGAAGGAGCTGACTTAGAGCTGGGCTACTCGAGCTGGCCAGAGGTGATAAGGGAAGCACCGGCACTGAAGGAATTATCACCTGAGGAGAAGGACGCTCTAGATTGGATCAAGGCATTTGCAGGCTCCCCCAAGATGGAACATCTGTTTTACAGATCGGTCTTGCGAGTGGCTGGGGCCTTTGTCATGGCTACCACGGCTAGGGACCAGGAGAGGGCGAATAGGTTGGTTCTTGGTTTAGGTGAAAGCACTGAGGGGCCAAGCGTTCCACTCTCTGAACCCCAAGGAGGTTCGTCGACAAGACCAACTAAGCATCCTCACCAAAGTTTGACCCCGGCGGGGGTGGTAGTGGCCTAATCTTAGATGGCCACAGTCGCGACTTAGCTGGAAGGACCAATGCCTCCGGCTGTTCCAGCTGAAAAAAGAAAGAAACTCTAAAAGGTAGGTAGCCAAGGCCTAAGGAAGGCTGCCGAGATGCCAGGGACTGAGATCAGTCATCTGGATGAGGGACTGTCTGAGCAGGAGTGAGGGGTGGCACCCCAGTTGACGGTGGCTAAAGCCGAGGTCCCTGTAGGGGACATTACGGTGGAGACAAGTGCTCCACCAAGGGGTGTGAGGGTTTCGGACACTGTTGACCTGACTCGTCACTGTGGGAAGGAGCTGGTCACCGAGGGGGAGCTCGCTACTGAGGGGGAGCCCTCGCCTACAGATTTGAACTGGCCTTTCCTCTTCTCATCGACGAGATTGACATGCCAACTTGGGATAGGCTGAGGACCCTAATAATAGAGTCTGCCAAAACTGGTCCCCAATATGAGAGGAAGCCAAGCATAGAGAACATGCACGAACTAGGGCGCCATCTCGACGTGAGGTCTTCGGTCCTCGAATCTCGTGTTGCTTTGTCAAAGGCAGTCGAGTAGTTTTGGCTTCGTCATGATAGGAAGATCTTGGCAAAAGTTCCCAATGTGGGCCTCCATCTAATTCTTCGAAGTTACTTGGTGAAAGGGACTCTGATGGAGCAAGAGATATTCAACCACATAGAACACATTTGAGGAGTCTATGCACATGTTCAGGCTGCTGCGAGAAGTCCGAGAGCCGAGGTGTCGGCTAACCTCAAGAAGGCTCTCAAGGAGCTGTCGGCCAAAGAGCCTGAGATAAGTGACTGTTGCCTCGAGATGGAGGTGAAGGAAAAGATGGTAGAGGATCTAAAAGCCTCTGATGCCTAGAAGTCCGTGGAGACTGACAGGCTCAAGCGTGAGCTTCATGAGAGCCAGAAGAAGGCCAGGATGACAGCTAAGGAACTCACTCGTGCACTAGCGGAGAAGGACCGTGCTTTGGTGCAAGTCACGATTGAGAATCATACCACTCCGTGTGCTAGGGACATGCTTGAGGAGGAGCAGATGGCTGGAAATAGACTTTAGCAAGAGGGCACTCGTCAGAAGGAGTCTCTAGTCCTGGCCTAGAGTCAGATCACTTTCTTAGAGTCTGAGACCTATCGGTCTGAGGTCATCGAGGAGTACCACCAGGATATCATTAGGAAAGTGGAGGTGGTGCTCTCCTGCAATGCTGGATATGACTATCTAGAGGCACAACTTCTATCCGAGATGAGAAGCACTCCCAGTCGCTTTCACTACCCTCCAAAAGTCGCCAGCTATTTGGAGGCCCTTGAGGATATAGAGAGGCATGGTGGAGGACTTGATCTCGACGTAGTCGATTTAGAGGACGAGGATGACGATGATGATGAAGCAGTGGGGCCCCTACCGGGAGGACCGAGGAAAGGGGTGAGGGCTCTCCAGACCAAAGGGACGAAGGGGCTGAGTTGAGATCCCCGTCAACTCCTCTGCCTACATCTACTAGCACTCTTCCTCTGACCCCTGGAGCGGGCATGGACTTCTCCTCATCCCCCTAGTCTTAGCTTCCTAGGCTTTTCTATCTTCAATATTTTGTGAAAGTAAACTTGTAAATATACCAAAAGATAAATACAAGCATTGTTTTGTTTATTCAACATGTTCTCGATTTGAAATTTGTTTATTAAGTTTTATGGGATGAGTCGACTTCTTTGCGAGTCAATCCGCTGGTTAAATTGCTTTGTAGAACATTCTTTGTGTTAGGTGGATGGTAGGTGACTTGGACTTAAATAACGCTAAGGTCTTATACTTGTTCATTTTCTATAAAAAATGACAGTCTTAACTAGGAGTCCACTAAGTTGGTGACTCCTCCATAAAAGAAGGCCATGATAAAGGTAGCAACTTGGGTTGTCCCATGGACGATAACTTTACTGATCTAGAATAGATATCTTGTTATTCAAGCTGATTTGTTTGAAGGTCAGCTAACATCGAGTTTTCATTCAGTCCTGCAAGTAATCGGTTTGTTAACTTGCCCGTTTAATTCGATGGGTCAAGTTGACTGGATTTTGAATAGTCGTCGGTTTGTGGATTATGAGGTGTTCTCTAGGTTAGGTGACAAGTCAATGTTTAAAAAGACGTTATTACGTCAGAGGACTATGCGGTGCTATCGCTTTGGATTTTGAGCGAAGTGGTTGCGGAGTAAAGAGAGCGGTGCTTCATTTTTCATGATTCCCATTTAGATATCGAGGTAAATCAAATCTGTTCGAACATGGTTAGGTCAACCATCCTAATTTTGCGTTGTGTCAACCTGGAGCCTATATATATGTCGCTTCGGGGCTAAAGGGGGCTTCTCTTCATGCATTTTAGCCCTAACTACTTTGCTCCCAAATCTCTCTCACATATTCCCTTGCACCGATCTACAATTACACTCATGGAGATCCTAGCTTCCACCACCAGTCATGGCAAGGCGAGGATTGAACTTCTGAGGGTGATTCGATCGAAGATTTGTGCCCAAGAGCCTGAAAGCCACTACGAGCTCTATGATCTTCCCCAATCCATCACCCTAGCAGCATCAACAAGTGACAACGCTGTATATGACCATGACCTAAATAAGTCGCCGTTGTACATAAATCACCTAGAGTATGGACTCCGGTTGCCACTTCATCCGTTCATCAAGGAAGTTTGCAGTACTTTCGGGGTGTCCCCTTCTCAGTTCACCCCCAATGCTATCACAATCTTAGTGGGATTCGTGGTGATTTGTCACCGAGTTAGTGTCAAGCTAAGCCTGCGCATGTTCAGCAACCTTGTCGGCGTCAAGACGATAAGAAAGAACGCTCATTATTTCTTCCACTATACTGGTGGTTACAAATTGGTGTCGAATGCTTCAGAGTCTAACAAGGATTGGATGGAGCTGTATGTCTAGGTCATAGGTGCTGAACTAACTTTGGCTTGTCCCACCTAGCAAGAAATCAAGAAGGAGACGCTAAGGCCTTGCATTCTTTCAGCCGAAGAGGGTCGACAACTAGAGAAGATCTGTCCCTATGCCGGGTCAAGAGAGATGAGCAATCTCTTCGAGCCAGCTTCGCTTCGAGCTGCCAACATTTCTGGGGTTCCCCCATCTGAGATGGATAAGACGCGGGTGACTCTTTCGGCACTTCCTGTGGAGACTTCTTCAAAGGGGGAGGGCTCGAGTTCGGGGACACCGCTCTCTGTCCCAAAGTCCCAAAAGCAACTGAGGGTTGATCTGGCCCCCGACAAGCTGGTCAGTATGCAGTCTAAGGTGGAAAATTGTAGCCAAATTGGCCGGACCGTGTGCCTTCGTCAAGAAGGAGAAATTAGAGAGGAAGAGGATGAAGCTGGTTAGGGGACAAGGTCCAAGTGGGGACAATTGAGTCAGCTCCATTCTACTCTGCTGGGGGCCCAGCACCAGCCGCCCCTCTATCAATCTAGATAGATATCATCATCATTGAGGAAGACTTCCCTCCTAGGTAGGCGGGGGAGATCAAATGGCTAAGCCCATCGCCCAAGTCATTTGGGCTGCGGATTTTCCAGCTCTGGCTCCGCTACCCGAGCCAGCCCATAGGTTAGGTAAGGAGCTAGTCGAGACGAGTAGTGCTGCTTGGGAGCAAGCAGCCCTTCTCTGGCCCGCTAAGGCTCAAATGGATGCTGGTGCCGCAACTCTAGAGAGCAGCTTCTGCTGGCCCTTCCACACTATGTCTCTGAGCTCGACGAATAGGTGTGGGACGAGTTCTGGGAAAAGTTAATTGGGGAGACGGGAAGCAGCTATTCTCATAGAGAGGTGGTTCTAGAGGGTGACAGGTTCGTTGCTTGGAGACCTCTCGACAAGGAGAGCTCGGTTTTGGAGTCAAGTGTGGCTCAGATTTAGGCTATGGAGTAATTCGCCCTCCCTAGGGATGTGAAGATGCTGTCTGAAGTGCTGAACGTGGGCTTACACTTGTTCTTGAAGGGCTATTTGCTGCAAGGGGCCTTGATCAAGCACAAGCTATTCTCTTGGCTCTCCTTTGTGTACAGGCTCCCTGTTGATTTTGAAAAGGCACTGGCTGAGGAGAAGAAGGCTAAGGAGGTGGCCAAGAAAAGGGTCACGGCGCTGGAGGTCGAACAGTGCCGTAATGAGGGCAAATAGCATCAGGAGCTCGAGAACAAAGAAGACATGATCAAAGGGCTTAAGGGGCACCGCATCAAGCAGACGGCCACAATTAAGAAGCTCATGGGGGAGATGGCCAAGCTCAAAGAGGGCGTCGATCATCTTGGAAAAAGAGATTGCTGAGCAGGATGCCTGAATCAAATACTTGGGTGAGAAGGTCGGCCTGGAGAAGCACCATAGGCTTGAGGCCCGGGAGCATGCTCGGTCAGAACGACTGGCAGCTTACCTTATGAAGCTCAACCTCAAGGAGGAGCGAACGGCCCATGAAGTGACCCATGCTACCCTCCAAGCTCTGGAGGCTCCTGTTGCTTCTTTGGATTTGGAGGCTTTCAAGATGAAGGTGATAGAGAAATATCGCCATAGTGCCTTGGGTAAAGTTGAAGTGGCGCTAGCTCGTAAAGCCGGCTTTGAGTACCTCGCCTCCTTGCTTCCTCTCGAAATTTGAGCTCTCATCGACAATGATTATCCCCCTCAAGTCTCTGTCTGTCTCAACTTTTTAAGGGAGATTGAGATGGCTGGAGGGGGAGTAGCATTGGAGGTAGACGAGGGAGAAGATAATGAGCTCGAGGATGGCCAAGAAGAGGCCGCTCCCGTTGCTCCTCCCGCTACTCTGTAGCTCCAGCTCCTAATTTCAACACCAATCTGCTGAGTCCTACTCCTGATCGGGTCAAGGAGTGTAAAACTTGTATCTTTTATTTTTTACTTTCATGTAAATGATGTAAATTTTTGGAGAATTGAATGAATATTTGGGCTTATTTGTCTCTCTTATTGTCGTGAAATTTTTATTTTAGCATTATCTTAGTTATTAAATTATGGCTTGAATTCTTGCAAAAGGCTGTTAATTGTGATGAGTTGATTTTGTGTTGAGGCAAGTTAGGCATGCGTGACGCGTTGAATGACTCCTCCGCACATCTCTTCGATCGGCTATGTACTTAGGTACGAGCGGCCAAGTCTTCTCATGAGTTGAGGTTAGTTGAACTGTTTGGATGCCTTGGATTTATTCATGAAAATGATACCAAGGTCTTTCTAAATTGAGGATGGCCGAAAGGTTAGGAAGCTCCTTGGTCTTGTTCTAAGAGAGTGCCAAGGTCTTTTGTTGGTGAAGTGCCTTGGTTCTATCCCAAGGGTGCCAAGGTCTTTTGAGTCGAAGCTAACCGACTTGTTGGAGTGCCTTGGTTTTATCTTGAGGGTACCAAGGTCTTTTGAGTCGAAGCCGAGTGAGTTGTTGGAGTGCCTTGGTTTTATCCCGAGGGTACCAAGGTCTTTTGAGTCGAAGCCAACCGAGTTGTCAGAGTGCCTTAGTTTTATCCCGAGGGTACCAAGGTCTTTTGAGTCGAAGCTGACCTAGTTATTGGAGTGCAGGTCTTTTGAGTCGAAGCCGACCAAGTTATTGGAGTGCCTTGGTTTTATCCCGAGGGTACCAAGATCTTTTGAGTCGAAGCCGACCGAGTTGTTGGAGTGCCTTGGTTTTACTTATGTGAATGATGCCAAGGGCTTTGCAGTCAGTGTTGGCTAGGGAATGCTGTGCCTTGGTTTTGCCCTTTTGGAGGCACCAAGTTCTTGAGCATGTGCCTTGGACTTAGGAGGATGCCAAGGTCTTTTTGTGAGTGGTCCGAATAGTATTTAGACAAAAGAATAACATGCAATTGTATACCATTTTATACCATTTTATTGACAATATTTCCTAAGCTGCTCGATGTTTCAAGGATGTTGTAGTATCCTTCCGTCGTAGCTTCTTAGGCGGTAGGTACCAGTGCCCACCTCCTCGAGAATAGTGTAGGGTCCTTCTCAGGTGGTAGCCAGCTTGTCGCATCGGGTGTCTTGGTCCAAAATGGCTCTCCAGAGTACAAGATCACCTATACTAAACCTTCGAGGTCGGACCTTGTTGTTGTAGTGTCGAGCAATGCATTACTGGTTGATGACTTGGGATTGGAGGGCTTTCTCCCTGATTTCTTCAATGAGGTTGATTCCAAGTTGAAGTCTCTCAGTGTTCAACTCTTCATCAAAATGCCACAGTCGTATGGTTGGCATGCTGACTTTGACTGCGGCAACTGCTTCGGCTCCATAAGCTTGCTTGAAAGGGGTCTCGCCCGTCGAGTTCTTGTAGATGGTGCAGTAAGACCATAGGATTCCTAGTAGTTCATCGACCCAACTCCCAGCTGCTATGCCCACCTTCTTCTTGAGAGCTTGGAGTATTCACTTATTGGTGGCTTCTGCAAGTCCCTTGCACTGTAGAAGGGCCACCGAGGCAAATTTGAGCTGAATGTTCCATTCCTGACAGAAGCTCCGAAAGCCTTTGCTGTCGAATTGGGTGTCATTGTCTATGATGAATAAGAGGGGAATGTGAAATTGACATACGATGGGAAAAGGCTCAGCTTCGATCCACTTGGTAAAATAGTCGATGGCTACTATAAAAAATCTCCGCTGCTCAAAGGCTATTTGGAGAGACCCCAGCAAGTCTAACCCTCATTGGGTGAATGGAATTGGTCTGAATATATGGGTTAGGTCGGTGGCTATGGCTCGAGGGATGCTCGAGAAGCGTTGGCACTTTCTGTAGCGAGATACGAGTCTCCTAGACTCAGCTAGGATGGTGGGCTAATAATGCCCTTGTCGGATGACCTTCTAGGCAAGAGTTCTGGCCCCTAGATGATTGTCGCAAGTTCCTTCATGAATCTCCTTGAGAACGTAGCTGGCTTCTGCTGTCCTAAGACATCGAAGATAGGGCCCCACCTCGCTGCTGGAGTACAACATCCGATAGAGCTAACCATCGAGCATGAGATACCAGAGAGCATTCCTACACAAACTCCTAGCTTCCATAGCACTCGCTAGCGAGGTCCCCTCTGTCAGATACCGAGCGATTGGATCCATCCAACAGGGTTCTGCGGATGCCTCGATCTGCATAACTAGCTTTGATGCCTCTACAATGCCTGGGTACTTGAGGGTATTAGTGTGGATGGGCCTTAGATCACCTCTTAAGCTTGTGGATCCGAGCTTGGACAAGGCGTCTGCCTAAGTGTTGAGAGGGCAGGGGACCTAGATGATTCTAGATTCTGCAAAGTTTCCCAGCAGCTCCTTAACTGCCTTCAGATACAGAATCATCCTCGGGTCTCTGGCTAAATATTTTCCATTTACTTGGTGGACCACAAGTTGGGAGTTGGACAAAATGTAGAAATGTTCAGCTCTTATTACCAAGGTGGCTTGGAGACCCACCAAAAGAGCTTCATATTCAGTCTCATTGTTAGAGGCTGGAAAATCGAAGGCAATGGAGTACTCATGCGTTGACCCATCAGGGCTACGCAGGACAACTCCTGCTCCGCTGCCAGCTTCACTAGAGGACCCGTCCACTCTTAGCAACCACTAGGAAGTGAATTTCGATGAGTTGTGCTCAAGGTCATGATGCGACTGGGAAGCGAGCACTTTGATTGCTCGAGATGTTAGAGGCTTGGACTGGCTTGGAAGCAAGGGAGGAGATGGTTCATCTTCTGTTGTAGTTGACTCGATGAGGAAGTCGGCTAGGGCTTGGGCCTTGATGGTCTTTCGTGGCTCGAATTGCACATCATAATCACTAAGCTCGGCTGACTAAGTGATCATCCTTCCTGAAGTGGTAGAGCTACCAAGAGCCTTCTTCAAAGGCAAGTATGCACAATGATAGAGTGCGCTTGAAAGGATGGACAAAGTCTCTGAGCTGTGATAATGAGGAGGAAGGAGACATTTTCAATGAGGGGGTAGTTGAGGTCACCCACTCTCAAGATACGGCTGACATAGTACACTGGTTTTTGGATGTTCTCTGCTTCTCGAACTAAGATAGAACTGACAGCTTTGGGGGATACGGCCAAATATAGGAACAAGACTTCTCCTTCTATGGGTTAACTCAGTAGTAGTTTGGTGCTCAAGTATGCCTTGAGGTCTTTGAAGGCCTCACTGCACTCAGTCGTCCAACTCTGGCTCCACTTCAGATCTCTGCTCCCTCTCAAGGTCTTGAAGAATGGGAGGCTCCTCTCAGTAAATTTGGGAAGAAAGCAGCCCAGCGCTGCTATCTTCCCATTCAGCCTCTACACATCTCGCACAGTGCGCAGTTCGGATAGTTGCTCTATGGCTGCTATCTTCTCAGGGTTTATCTCAATGCCTCTCTGAGTGATCATATATCCCAAGAATTTTCCCGATTGTACCCTAAAAAGCACATTTGGCTAGATTGAGCTTCATACACTAGCGCCGAAGAACAGAGAAAGTCTCTTCCAAATCCGCCACATGGGATGACACTTGCTTGAACTTCACTAAGATGTCGTCCACATACGCCTCCGCATTGCGACCTAGTTGGGGCTTAAAAATTTTGTTGATCAGCCTCTGATAAGTGGCCCTTACATTCTTGAGATCGAAGGGCATCACTCTGTAGCAATAAGTCACTTGATCTGTGATGAAAGACATTTTCTCTTGATCATGCTCCGCCATAAGGATCTGATTGTAGCCTAAGAAGGTATTCATGAAACTCAGCAGTTCATGGCCCACGCTGCTGTCTACCAATTGGGAGATTGGATAGCTATCTTTTGGACATGTCATGTTGAGGTATGTGTGAAGTCCACACGCATCCTCCATCTGTTGAGGGTCTTTTTCACCAGCACCACATTGGACAGCCATTCTAGGTATTGAACTTCCTACATGAAACTGACTTGTATGAGTGGATCGACTTCATCCACGGTTGCCTCCTACCTTTCTGGGCCGAGATGTCTCTTCTTATGTCGAACCAGTTTTGAATGTCAGTCGACTGATAGCTCATGGGTCACCAATTTAGAGGGAATCCCCGGCATGTCTTCTGGTCTCTAAGCGAACACGTCTATGTTCGAAAGTAGGAATTCTATCATAGCACTCTGTTGGGGGCTAACAAGATTGGATTCGATCTTGACCATCTTCTTCCATTCTGAGTTGATCAGGATCTCCTGAAGCTCCTCGACAAGAGTCATCCTCTCTTGTTCCAACTTCTTCTCCATCTAGGGGCTCGTCTTCTTGATGGGGAGTGTTTCTGCTGTTCTTTTTTCTTTCATCGAGTACATGTAATAGGATCTAGCCTCTAGTTGGTTGCTCTTGGCAATTTCGACTCCCATAGAAGTTGAACTTAATCATCTGGTGATAGATAGGTCATTGAGGGATGCTCTTCCCAAAATAACATTACATGCCGACTTGATGTTCATCACCAGGAACTGGGTCTGAATTGTGAACTGATGGGGGTATTCGTAACCGTTAGGGGGAGAGTTATTATTCCTTTTGGTATGATCGCCTGTCCCGTGAACCCAATGATCGGGCCCAGACAAGGCTACAACGCAGATTTGTCGATACTTATCTGATTGAAAGCATCAATGTACAGAATGTCCGTTGAGCTGCCGGTATCGACCATGACCCTCTTAACTTGGAACCCACAATTCTAGCTATGATGATGATGGGATTGTCATGAGGAGTCTCGATGCTCTCCAAGTCTGAGTTGCTGGAGGAGATGGTCTCTTCTACCCTTAGCTTCTTACCGGTCTAGTCGACTTGTAAAGCTCCCTTAGCAAATTTCTTGTGAGCATTGTTGGAGGTTCCTCCTGCTATGGGGCCACCACTGATGGCTAGGATGGTCCCCTTGCTCCTGGTCCCGGTAGGCTGGGTGGCGGCCTGTGGCTGAGGGCAAAGTGACCTAGTGCGAGATCTCCTGACAGCTACTGCTAGTGGGGGCTCCCTCCTGTCCTGTGGGGAAGAAAACTTCCTCTAGAATGCCCTCTAAATCAAGTCTTCAATGTCCCTCTAGAAGATTCAGCAATCATTAGTGAGGTGCCCATGGTCTCGTTGATATCGGCAATACCATTGGGGGTCCCGAATCTGAGTATCCGAATTCATGCGATGAGGGGGAGAGTTAAGATGTCCCTCCTTCTGCGCTATGTGGAGGGCTTTAGTGAGGGAGGTATTGAGAGCTGTGAGGACTGGCTTTGGGTCCCTTCGGTTGACTCGGCTAGGACGATAGTCAATTCTGGGGGGATCTCTCGCTGGCTCCTACCTTGGCGGAGGATTCATTGCTGACTCCCATGTGGGTTCTTCCTTTAGGGTGGCTACAATTGCTATCGGTGCTACTGGTGCCACAGGTGTTCCCAGTACTGGGGTTACCAATGCTGAGGTTGCCACCACTGCCACTGCTATTACTACTACTTCAGTTGCCCTAGCCACACTTTTGTAGGCTTGGGCGACTTCCATGTCCATATACCCATGAGCTTTGGCCATCAATTGCTCATAGGTGGCACATCGCTTCTTAGCAAGTGAGTCGGCCAACTCATCGTCTAATAAGCCAGCTACAATGGCAGACAGGGAACCTCTTGAAGTATTTCTGAAGGCTCTTTCTAGGCTTTGGTCTCATCTATATCAGCACATGAGGGTGGCGTTTCTACTTGGTGTCAGCCAATAAGTGATGGACAAACTTCTGACTGAGTTGCTCAAAACTATCTATGGACTTCTTCTCCAAAGCGTTCCACCAGACCTTGGCGCTTCCCGATAGGGTGATAGGGAAGTACCTACAAATGACTGCCTCAGGTGTTTGCAGCATGCTCATCATATCATAACAATTCTGAACATCCTCAGCCAGATCCCCGTCTCCCTTATACTTCTCCACCTGCGGCATCTTAAACTTCTTGCAGGTTGCCTTCATGATGTTGTCCGTGAGGAGGATGTTCCCTCCAAGGGCTTTGGCGACTAGTCAGTAAGACCAGTCATATCCGGATGCTGCAATGGTGGCTAACAGACCTGGGGTGACGTAGCGGGGTTGAGGAGCTCGAGACATCCTTCTGAGGGTAGGCCTCATTCGGGACTGGAACTCTCTCCCGTTCTTTCCCTGCAAGGCTAAGGTTGTTGGAGGGGCTAAATGAAATGGGCCTGCGAGCGTGATTGTGGAGAGGGATGGTCGGCATTGCTCTGCTGCTGAGCATTGTGATCCGCATGCTCGTAGAAAGGAGGGACGTCTTGCTATCACTCTGGTGGCGGCTGAACAAGAGCCACCTGGGGTTGCTGAGGAGTGAACCGACTGAGGACCTAATTCAAAAATGGAACAAGTTGCTGCTGGAAGGACCAGGTAATCCGTTGAGTGGATTCCTTTAGCTAGGCTTGAGTAACAAAGTCAACTTGTTGGTCGCTTGGGGATTGGCGGGTAGATGATTCAAGGCGTTAATCATGACCAGACATCGTTATTCAGAGAAGGTAGATGGCCCCACGGTGGACGCCAAACTGCTGATTCTATGGATCACACAGTTAATTTGTTCAGAAGTGTCAGAGGTGATTATAGGCTGCTAACTCCACTTGATGTCCAATTCTGACTGTTCCCCGATGTAAACTACACGTACAACAAATCATAAGAGGTTAGGATTGGGTTCCCCGGTGATTCCTCCGACGATCAAGTTAGTTGGTAATCTTGAGTGGGGAAGAAATTGATGGTCTGAAGTAGTCCTTAAACTTAAGTCAGCAGAAAATTGATTATAAATTGTTTACCTTTGTGTTGAAAACAATCCCCCCATTTATAGTGGCAATAGAGGGGTGATTCAGTAACTTCAGTCGAGTGAGAGCTGGCGGCTATGTCAGCTTATACTTATAGGTGTCGGCCGCCAAGTGGTGGGGAAGTCAACTCAGTGTAAAGTGATAGGAGGCACATGGGTCGATGTGTCTTAAAAATCAACGAGCACAGAGAATTGATGGCTCTGATCTCGCATTCAATGCGATGGCGACTTGACACCAACGAGGGGCTCGAGGAATGTCGTCATCTTCCTATCCTAGGTGGAATGTCGAGACATTCTGCTTTTAGAGTCGGCTTCGCAAAGTGTCGACCAACTCGCCATTTGGGTTGTTTGTTGGGTCAGCTTAAGGAGGAGTTCAACTAGTACCATCTTTTGAGCCGGCCACGCGTGACATCAGCTCCTCGAGTCGTCCGAACTAGGTGTTCGGATCGTCTCTAGGGGGTGAACTAATCTGAGAATCTTAATGCGGGATACTTGTTTACTAATTGAGCTGATTATGATTTGATAATTGAAATGCCATAACAAAGGTAGAATTGAATTTTTCCAAAACAATGTCTCTCTGCGCTGACTTGGAAGGGTATAAAGGGGCTAAAACAATATTAATTGACCTATTGGAGGCTATCTCACATGAAAAATAATACAAGGGGGCTGGCCACATGAGCTTTATTTTTTTGGGGCCTTGACACAATTTTCCCTTCCTACTTTATGGTTTATGAGAACTTAACCAAACAGCCCCTAAATTCCAAGAACTTTTAACATTTTGTAATAAACATGTAATGAGTATCAAAATTGTACTAAACCCCCAATAACTTTTGTGAAAATATTTCTTGGTAAAATTGGACTAAATCCCAATAATTTTTAAAATGCCTTTTAATGTTGTTTCTTGGTTCAAATTTATGAGGGCTTCCTGCAAAAGTGGAAACATATACGGATTTTTCTACAATTCCAAAAGTTGTTAGGGATTTATTGTGATTTTGAAAGTACTGCAAAACACTAGAAGATCTTGGGATTTAGTGTAATTTACCCTTCTAATTTCACTATACAAAACCTTCTAAATGTTTTTATTCCAACCTAAGCAAATTGAATCAAACATTGAGCTATTTGTATTTGTATTCAGTAAAAATCTTCTAATGTGAATCCAAGTTCAAATTTTATTCTTTAAATTTCTTCAATTTGAATTCGATATGAATATCCTTCAAAATTTATCGTAAAGTATAGGTACTTAATTTAATATTTTATAATTTATAAATATAAAATATTTTCATTAAGAATATATTTCATTTGGCTAATGACTTAATGGGATAGTTTTATTTAATTAGGGAATGTCTTCTATAGCATTTAATTTGTAACGCGGCGCGAAAGTGATAAACCTTAGATTCCATCAAGGGTGCTATTCGAATCCATGAAAAAAGATTGTTGAATCCATGAAAAACTTCGAATCCATGAAGAAAAGTTAATATAAGAGAATTTTTTATTAATAAAGGTTATGCCTCTAGGGCAATCCACTATTTAAACAAAAAAAAACAAACTAGACTCCTACTAGGACCTGAATTTTAACAAAAATAGAATTAATAGAACTATTTTAGTGGGGGCAGAATCCTCTTTTCCTGAAACAACAAGAGCATAAATCTCATCGGACTGTTTCATCTATTTCATAAAATCTTCATTGTTAATCAAAAACGCCTCCCTTTTAGCAACATCAGAATTGATTTGCCCCTTCTCAGTAAGAGGCAATAGCACAACTCGGCGACCATCCTTCTTGAAGATATAAACGTTGTCCTTCCCCCTATGCGTGGCATCAACATCATATTGCCACGGCCTGCCTAACAGCATATGACAAGCGTCCATCTCAACTATGTCGCACAC